>ML109789.1:0-40980 GCA_003697995.1 Taxidea taxus jeffersonii | reverse complement strand
CATGCTTGGCTACACCATCTTCTTTAAGTACCTAGATTCACTGTCTTTTTGATAAATAACTTCAAAATTTTCAGAAGATGGCTTAGAGAAAAGAGATGAAATATTTATAACAGAGAAAACGTTCTTGCCTAATTTTAACCAAAGGCTGTGAATATTCTCTCCATCTTCAACCCCTTCAAAGCACATAACTGACTTCCGTGCTTTTGAGGGAATGACCATCATCAATACTGGAAAACTATAATGCTTCAACATTTTATTTACTCTGGAAAATCTGCTGTAACTCGAAAACTGAACACCACGTTAGTGTAAGTTAGCTAAAGGAGATAGAAATAGCTTTGATGAACAGAAGGGTATTGTGTGATAGAAATGATTGTATAGAATCTCTTGGCAACACCCCATGCACAGAGTGCTAAACACAAACCACGTTCACCATATGCCACAATTCTGGCCATGAAAGGGGATGGGAGCCAGGAGTGAAGAAAGGCCCGAAGGCATGGAACATATCTGGATGGAAAATAAAGGAAATACAGAAACAGGAACTGACAAATGACCCCTCAAAGACTAGATCTATACCTGGCTACAGAGAGAAGATCTTTCTTCTACTTGTCAAATAGTCTGAACCTGCTGGTATAACCCAAGAATATTTTCTTACCAGGATCCTCAATTATGCTAAGATAGTGGCCTATCTTAAGGAAGAGGTGGCAAATGTGCAATTTTTCTCTGGATAGACTGATAGCTATGGTAGGTGGAGATGTGGGTTCACAGTAGGAATTGAGAAACGAGGACAGAAGCTGAGAAGAAATCAAAAGTAGGCGATGGAGCAAGCATCCCATGAACACAGTTCCATGAATGGCTAAATTATTTAAATGGACAATATTAAATTGTCTGGGTAAGGTCTAATCTGAAGTTGAGAGTGTTAATAAGCTCAAGTATTTAAAAAGCACCTACTGTATATAGAACTCTTTGTCTAAGTCAAGGTCCCCTGCCCTCAATAAACTAGTTAGTCTAGCTGGGGAAACAAAATGGAAAGTCAAAAGATATTACAAAGTAGCACAGGATCAGCTACCAGGACAATCTTTTCAAGATGTATTTCTGGGTGTTGGAAGAAAAAGCTTACTATAATTAGGATGGTTTCAGGTCCCATCTTCCAACAATTACTGAAGTCCCTCAAGCCTTTCTCATTCTTACCCATCTTTTTTTTTTAATGTTTTTATTTATTTATTTAAGTAGTCTCTACACCCAACATGGGGGCTGGAACTCGGGACCTTGAGGTCAAGTCATATGCCCTACTGACTGCACCAGCCCCAGGCATCCCTCATTTTTACCCATCTTAAGTATTACTGTTGTAGTTGCCTTCCCCAAACAGTGGTTTCTTAAAGTCACACCACTGTACCTAAAAAAACCTTCAACGGCTTCCAGCCATCCACAAGAGAGTCCAAAATGCAGAGACGAGAGTCCAAAATGCAGAGACGAGAATTCAAGGGTCCAGAGCAGCCTCTGCAGAGCAGGCACTTTCCTCTGGGATCCCCCAACACATCCACAGGTCTTATGTTATGTTCCAAATTCTCCCACCTTGCACATTTCTTTGTTTACACCATTCTCTGAACCTGAAAGGCCCTTCCCTCTTCTCTTCTCTTTCCTTGAGACCCAGGCCAAGATTAGCCCTTCAACAAGCCCTCATTTGATGGGATGTGATCTGTTTTTATCACATATCCTGTACGCTTTTTCTCAACTAGCTTGTAATTGCCCCCAGGAAAAAGGACTCAATTCTACATCTGTTTAGCGCCTCACCATATATATGCCTGGCAGAGTGAGTACACAACAAACATCTGCTGAATGAACCAGCAACCTTGCAATGCCCAACAAACTGCTGCTACTGGTGGTCCTGCTGAAATTACGGAGGAAAGAAATGTCAAATCACAAAGATGGAGCCTAAGAAGTTAAATGTTATCATTGTACGATAACGAAAACTCTTTCACAACTGGATTGCTTCTTGCAATTGTTCCTCAAGGTTTGATAAATGATAATAATGCAATTTTGTGGTATGGTCTTCAGAATAAAAGGGGTCCAGGCTAACCTGTAAAGTTTGAAAAGTTTTTATTTTTCATTTTGTTTTGTTTTGTGGCAACTGCCATCACATACGTATACAGCAAAATGAGGCAGCAAAATACACAAGGGTGTAATTATAACATTATCTTAACATGACCAAATAGGACAATAGTCACAAGACTTAATTTATACTAATTTTAACAATTTATCCATTAAAGCTCAATTCTTGAGTTGTTTAAAAAAAAAAAAAAAGGAATCCTAATTCAAAACAAAAGACTACAGTAGGGTGGAGTTCCCATATGTGCCTTGGCTTGAAAAAATAAATCATTTCCCATGAGCAACATGCAAAACACACAGAGCAGGAAACCGGAAACAGGCTGTATTGATAATAGAGAATCAAACTGTTATCTTGAGGCAGCAAAAGGAAGGAAACTAATCTTTTGACTAAAGGCCTCCCTGTGACGGGTTAGTCTGCATGCGGGCGGGCCTTTAACTTATGTTTGCTAACCTGTATATAAATAGAACTTCAGTTAAAATATTTTTCCTAACAGTTTAACCTGCTTCACGGACAAAACACATGTAAACATCTGTTCTAAATGCATGTGTGGCAAGTATGCAATTCTCTGCTAACACTTAACAGTCTGATATGCAGACTACAGAACAACTGTGAACTCTATATAACCTTGCACCTACGATTTACATCAGTGGAACAGGCCCAGCTTGCGGCTTATATCACATCTTTCTTTTGAGTAGCCCAGCCCAATTCTGTCAACTGGAAACTAAGGCATTGCAGAGGGAGACTCACAATAATGAGCTGAGAAAGAAGGCTGATTCCCAGGGGTCCTGCCTCCCAGTCATGGTTATCGCTTCAAGGTGAGCCCCTTAAAGTCACAATCCACAAAAAGTCAAGACTGTGGAGGAGGCTAAGGTGATGGATGGTAGGACTCTGAAAGCAAATGGCCAGAGGAATACCACTGGCTCTTCTCAACAAGAGCAAAGCGGAGAACTAGGGTGAAGTAAGTAGTGTAAAATGCCAAAACCAGGAAGGCAAATTAAATGCCTTTAAAAGAGAGAAAAATTTCACTTATATGCGTAAACTAAAAAACAAAACAAATGAATAAAACAAAAAGCAGACACAGACCCATCAACAGAGAGAACAAAGTGATGGTTGCCGGAGGGTGGGATGAGCAAACAGGTGAAGGGGCATGGGAGAGTCAGACTTATAGAAGGAATAAGTCAAGGAAATAAAATGCACAGCACTGGGGACATAGTCAATGGTACTCTAACAGCACTGTATGGTGGTGGATGGTAGCAACACCTGGGGTGAGCAAAGCATAACCTATAGAGTTGTCGAATCACTGTGTGTCAACTATACTCAGAGGAATAAAAATAATAAATGAATAAATAAAACCAAATTTACCAAATCACTCTAATTTCTGGGGAAATTCACACCTTGATAAGAGTATTAGATGAACTTGGAAATGTATATTATTGTTTTATATTTATTTTAAGATATTAAAAAGGCTTCACAGGAAAAAATATAAGTAAATGATAAAAGGAAATGATTAGTTCCAGTGCAAAACAATCCATCAATGAAGCTTATTTTTAAAAAAGAATGTTATTTAATTTTACTAAAAATCTGAATTGTACATAATTTTCCAGGAATGCAACTATTAAATAATACTGAATTTTATTATACTGTCTAAAAAATTACTGTCAGTACCCTGATTCACACTGGTGATTCCAAAGGAATTACTATAGCTGCTACAGTAGCAACAATAACATTAAATTTATTGAGCTCATGTGCCAGAACCTCTTCTGCTTTAAATCTATTGATTTATTTTTAGGCCCACTGTTATTAGATATATTTATTATTATTCCAAGCTTACAGCTGAAGAAACAGAGACATCCTGTGCCAAAGGTTACACAGTCATTAAGTGATTATAACCAATAATCCTTGGGCAATGGGATTATGATGGATTGAGTAACAATATCTCATTTATTTGACACCAATAACAGATTTCCCCCCCACACACACAATATTTAAAATAAATGCAACTTAATCCTTGGAAGTTTGTAATTTGTAACTGTTTTGATAAAGATGTTTCTGAAGTTTGTTACATATGTCTTAATCAACAAAATATGATAAGAGGAGCCTGGGTGGCTCAGTTGGTTAGGCGCCTTGACTTCAGCTCAGGTCATGAGCTTGGGGCTCTGGGATCAGGCCCTGCATCAGGCTCCCTGCTCAGGCGGAAGTCTGCTTTTATCTCTCTCCCTTTGCCCCTCCCTGCTGCCCACCCCTACCTCAAATAAATAAAATCTTTTTTTTTTTAAGGTTATTTATTTATTTATTTGACAGACAGGGATCACAAGTAGGCAGAGAGGCAGGCAGAGAGAGAGGAAGGGAAGCAGGCTCCCTGCCGAGCAGAGAGCCCAATGCGGGACTCGATCCCAGGATCCTGGGATCATGACCTGAGCTGAAAGCAGAGGCTTTAGCCCACTGAGCCACCCAGGCGCCCCTAAAATCTTTGGAAAAAAACAAAAAAAACAAAAAAAACAAACCCAACAACCAAATATGATAAAGGTTTAAAAAAAAAAATCAAGACATTTCAAGAAATATCCAGAAACCATTCACTAAATTTATCTAAAATTGGGAGGCACACTTCAAAGTTCCTTCACATGCAAGAAGCACTATCATGAGCCTGACATTCCAGCAGGAAACAGCCTGAAGCTGCAGCCAGGGAGAGTCTGCAGGACCAAGGATGAAGTCAATCCTACACAGCTCCCCTGTGCTGGTGGATGCTGGGTTAGGGTCTAGGGTCGTCTTTAACTTCACCTGGCTCATTAAAACGTCAGTGCTAACTAGATGAGGCACAGAAAGAATCTGGTGACTTGCCTGAGGGTATGTGAGTAGCAAAGGCACATCCAGGATTAGAACCCTCATCTGTGTGAACCCTGAAGAATCCCAAAGCTCCTCCTCACACCACTATCCCACACTGCCTGAGGAAAATAAGGTACTACCCTCCCAAAACAATACCCACCCACTCAGCTCCTTTGTGACTGAAAAGATCAATTTAAAATAGGAAAGAGCAAACTCTGGCCTATAGCCTGTTTTTGTACAGCCTAGGGGCTAGACTGTTTTTTCATATTGGGGATGGGGGGATGTACTGAAGGAGAAATGAGGAGATATGCTAGAGACCCTATGTGGCCTGCAAAGGCCAACAGAGTTACTACCTGGCCCTTGAAGTTTCATCAGTTCCTGGTTTAAACATTTTTAGAGTATCATTAGTCTTGGACCCCCCCCCCATTGGTATCCATTTTCAAATAAAATCAGCTTGGCAAATATGCATTGAAGACTTGCTAAGAACAAGATACCTTATCAGGGACCATTTGAATTCCTATTAAACATGCCTACATGTCAGGATGCTGTGGGCACGTCAGATCAGCCAGGGGGTGAACTCCAGGTCCTCTCCCCTCCCTAGCTGTGGAGTATTTTCATTGAAACAACAGGATTAAAAGTGTTATCCCAGTAGTCAGAGGGACACAACACAGTGGACACCCCAGGCCGGAACTCAAGGCTGCACTTTCATATTCAAAGGATGAGGATAGGGGCACCTGGGTGGCTCAGTGGGTTAAATTAAAGCCTCTGCCTTCTGCTCCGGTCATGATCTCAGGGTCATAGGATCAAGCCCCGCAACAGGCTCTCTGCTCAGTGGGGAGCCTGCTTCCTCCTCTCTCTCTGCCTGCCTCTCTGCCTACCTGTGACTCTGTGTGTCAAATAAATAAATTTTAAAAATCTTAAAAAAAAAAAAAGGATGAGGATAAGTCAGGAGGCTTGAGGCCAGGTTTCCCAACTTCCTACTTCCCCTATGCACAAGCTTCGGGTCCTTGGTTCTTACCCTGATATAAACTTTACTCGTCATAACTTCTCCTCCTCTAATTCTCCCTGGAAGGAAGCTAAAAAATATGAATTCCCATGTAGATAAGGGTAATTTGTAGTATCCTCAAAAGGTGGAAAAAGCTTGGAACTAAACAGACCCCACATCTTTAAGTAGCCAATTTATATGGGAGAATGCTAATATTTAATACAGACTAGGACAGGATTTTTTCTTTTTTTAATTTTTTAATTTTTATTTTTTTATAAAGTTATAATGTATTATTAGCCCCAGGGGTACAGGTCTGTGAATCGCCAGGTTTACACACTTTGCAGCACTCACCATAGCACATAACCCTCCCCAATGTCCATAACCCCACCACCCTCTCCCTACCCCCCTCCCCCCGACCCCCCTCAGTTTGTTTTGTGATATTAAGAGTCTCTTATACTTTGTCTCCCTCCTGATCCCATCTTGTTTCATTTATTCTTTTCCTACCCCCCAAACCCTCCCCACATTGCATCTCCACTTCCTCATATCAGGGAGCTCATAGACAGTTGTCTTTCTCCGACTGACTTATTTCGCTAAGCATAATACCCTCTAGTTCCATCCACGTCATCGCAAATGGCAAGATTTCATTTCTTTTGATAGCTGCATAGTATTCCATTGTGTGCGCGCGCGTGTGTGTGTGTGTGTGTAGCACATTTTCTTTATCCATTCATCTGTTGATGGACATCTAGGTTCTTTCCATAGTTTGGCTATTGTGGATACTGCTGCTATAAACATTCGGGTGCACGTGCCCCTTCGGATCCCTACATTTGTATCTTTAGGGTAAATACCCAGTAGTGCAATTGCTGGGTCATGAGGAGGAACCTCCATGGTGTTTTCCAGAGTGGTTGCACAAGCTTGCATTCCCACCAACAGCGTAGGAGGGCTCCCCTTTCTAAGGACAGGATTTTTTAAAGGGCAGTAACCATAACGTATACACTAAAACTTTATAAAGGCAATTTCATTGTCATATATGGGGGAAGGGGATTACCTTTACTTAGGAACAACTAAAGAAGCAGTAAATAATATATCTTATCCAGATCATCATGTGGCACACAAATTCACTGGTAAAAATAAAATCCCTTCATTTTCAAGGCCTAAGTTAGGTTTTTATTACAAGAGCCTTGGGAGTAAGCAGGGGTGGTGAGAATTAGAATTTATTACGTTTCTTCTTTCATGCAATGCACAAAAAGGGTTGCCATACTATTCTGTGGACAATGCAGCTGGTTTGAGCCAGTATATTAAAAATCAAATAGTGTGCACCCAGGCCCTTGCTTATGACATTCTCTCTCCTCCAGTTTTCCAGATTTCTTAGGGTCAACAATGCAAGGAGAAAAATAGAATTCTCTTTTATACCCTGGAGTTACATTACTGTAAGAAATTCAAGATTCAAAAGGATACTCCTGTACCTCAATGCTTTCAGAAAGGCTGATGCTGCCACCAGGCTACCGCACCAGTTCTAGCCATTCAGAATAGTTTCTGATAGCTGTCCTATTTGAGAAAATCTGTTTTTCATGGATGAAACAGTGTTTACTAACAGGATCATTTCCTAAATGAATCAGTTGTGGAAATGCCCTTCTAAAATAATCTATCATGGAATCCTCCCAATAGTTGTATCTGTAAAGTTAATCTGCAAAGGATTACCATTTTGAGACAAAGAATGTTACAGTGATGCCAAGTTATCACTTAGAACTAGAATTAGGACAAGGTTCCAATTAATGGGAAATTATATTTTAAAACAAATAAATGTAAACAGAAAAGAATTTAGAAACTGCCTTCTAACCTAAAGATCATTACCATTTTGTCACCTAAACCCCTTTGGCAGTGACCATGACTCCCTATAGAAACTATCGGGGCGCCTGGGTGGCTCAGTGGGTTAAAGCCTCTGCCTTCGGCTCAGGTCATGATTCCAGGGTCCTGGGATCGAGCCCCGCATCGGGCTCTCTGCTCAGCGGAGAGCCTGCTTCCCCCCTCTCTGTCTCTGCCTGCCTCTCTGCCTACTTGTGATCTCTGTCTGTCAAATAAATAAAATCTTAAAAAAAAAAAAAAAGAAACTATCAGGGTTGAAATGGAAGATTGAGAAGTTAAATAAGATTGTTTCAACTTCCAGGCCAAACTCCAAAATTACAACTGTAATATGCAAGTAAGCCCAAGGTTTCATGTGTTTGGAGGAGGAGACTTCCAAATTATAGTTGCATATCAGAAATAACTAATGGTTGTGACAAGATTTATTTTTTTAAACACATAAGTTGTAAAGATAAGCTGCTTCCTGGACTGAACTAAAGAATTTTCGAGTTTAACACTATTTTCTAAGTGATAGCCCAGTGTATCAAACCAAAATTTTCACTGCTCATCGAGTGTTCTTCATTCAGGAAGTAATTTACTGAATGATAAGCTCTGACCCAATCCTCGGTTATGTATTTGAACTCAGCCAACTATTTCACTGCCTACAAAATGATTCCATGTAGAACAGCACATGTTCTACACTAGTACCCAACATTCAGCCACACAGTCCTCCTCTCATTTTTGTTTCCTCTTGGGTTTATGTATTAACCAATGAATAACCATTTATGAAGTTACTGGTCTGAAGGCACTGGGAAAGGCGCCGAACAGCAGTCAGAGCCCTCTTCCAAAATGGCAAGAAATTTTCAAATCCTTGAGAATTCACAGCATTTGATAATTTTTGCCCACACTTAGCCACCATTTAGTTACTTCTAAGCTCTATTAAAATGAAAAAGAGAAAGTTATCACTCACAGGGTCAAACCCTGAAAAACAATTCTGGCAACTTCCTTTGTGGCTTTACTCAACCTCACACACAGAATGGTTACACAAGATTTCTTATAAAGCCAAATATTACAGAGTTTTGGCAGGCAGATCCCTTAAGCACACAACGTACATTCCCTTGTTTTAATAAAGGCGGACAAAAAACTGGAGAAGAACAGACTTTGGACTCAGTCCCTATGATGACCTAGTCAACAGTATGGGTGGCACCAAGGGTTCCCTCACCCTAATCAAAGGAGGACAGCGCAATTTATATTAGTTTGGTGTTTTTTTTTTAAATCAAAACCTATTCTTCATTGATAGGAACACTAATCAAAGCTTTAAGTGCAGTTTCATTAAGACTGTGACCCAAGTGTGACGCAGACCATACTGAATCTTCCTAGCTTACAGCTAGTTATCTACCTTAATTCTTTCATGTGAAAAAACCAACAAACTGGGAGGAGCAGGGGCATAAACAGGGAGCCAGGTTCTTCTGTTGTTCTATTTGCTGTGGAAACAGAAACCTGTTGCACAGTATTGCTTAACCTAAATGCAAATCCCTTCCCACAACACAGAAAGTCTATCTTTACAATATCCCTGAATGTGCCCCCACATGCAGGACCCCCACCTCAGGACCCTCCCATCCCCATAAGCAAGGCTTTATCTCCCACCCCACAGAGTCTGGTCCTTGTAACAGGTGTGGGGACCTGGCTGTTTGTAGTACTGTCAGTCTGTGGAGGTAATGCCGGGAGGGTAAAGCAACCCTGTCAAAGGAGAAGTACTTCTGCTGTTACCTAGATACACCGGGAAAGCCAAATGCTATGGCTGATTTGTTCTTCAGGGACATTTTATTGCTTAATGAAGACTTTTTAGCTGTTTCTCCTCAACAGCCTGTATAAAGATAATAATCTTGGAACTGGGTAGGAAGGGCTCAAAAGCCCACAGATGTTACGCTGAGGTGGCAGAAAGTTCCACTTAAGGGACTAGGTCAGAGTAGGCTAAAAGTAAACTCTATGCCTTAGACCAATCCTTCCACTTACTGAAAACATGGAGAAAGGGGCACACTGGTGTGTGGTTGGTGGGAGAGTAAATGGGGAATATCAAACTTAAAATATGCATTTCCTCCATCTACCAAAATCACACCTGTAGATATTTACTTTCTGGAAACAATTCTGCAAGCACACAAAGAGAAGGCGCAGATGGCATATTTTATAACAAAACTGCAAAAAGAAAAAATGGGTATCAGCAACAACAAAAGAGGAAAGACCAGAAACAACTAAATATATATACTAACAGGTTAATTAAAATAAGACGCATTCATGTAAAAGTATAGTATATATGCATTAAAAAGAGGAGGGGAAATCTGCAGTATATGGGTTAGAAGACGGCCATAAATGAAGAGTCACAAACAGTGCATGTGTTTAGCATGATCCTATGGAGGTAGACATATATATATAAATGTATGTGTAATGTACATATATTTAAATGTAAATTTAAATGTAAGCAAGCAAAGAAAACGTATGCATGGCTACTTTCCAAACCAGTAACTATAACTGTCTCAAGGGAGCACACCAGAGACTGGAGGATTTCCACTTCTGTATTCCTGGACTGCTTGTTAGTTGTTTAAAAAAAAAAAAGATGCGCATACCATTTCTGAAATATTCAAAGGGCATTTCCATTTGACGGGAAGACATATAATTCACCTTAATTTGATAAGAGAACCCAGGTCCGAGATTGATGAGCAGGAAATGAAAAGGGCACCCGCTGGAGGAAAACATTCTCCCGGGGCACCACAAAAGGTTAACATGTGAAATGCTGTCTTCGGTGAGTACTCTAAAATAAATAAAATGTCACCCTGAATTTTCATGCCTATTTTCTGGAGAATGCCAAATCAGAATTTAAGTTTATAAAACATTTATAAGCAAAATAAGGCAAACAAATATTAATTTTTCCTTTTAATAGATAGAAAATTGAGGATATTAATACAAAAATAAGTGACATTCACTGAAGAAACACTGAGGTCTATAGGATGCTAGGGTAGTAGTTCGTAAACAGATGCCATCTCAGATTTCATTTGCAGGAAAAACAAATGCAATTTTTTAAAAAAGTGTCTGTAAATCACCATGCGAAGCAATGAGAAATTAGGATGCATGCTGGAAGGGTTTTCAGTTTAATAACAGACCAGACTCATCAACAGTTAATTATACTTGAAGTAACAGGCGGCAAAAGAGAAGAAGGAGCAAAGCACCTAGAATCAACTGACCAGAGGTGATTCAAGGGGTCAAAGCTTCACTGCTGAGGTTTGAGTCTAGGTGACATCAGCAATCAGCCAAAGGTAAGATCAGAACCCAATGGGGTTGCTCAACCAGGGCTTCAGCTACACAAGTGGGATCTCCATGAGCACGATCCCAAATGATCAGGGAATTAAATTATTGTCTTTCATATCCACCAGTGTACGTGGGGTTTACTGAGCACTTACTGAAGGGTCATGTACTCTTCTAAGCACTAAAACTGTGACTTCTTTCAACTACTATATAAAGCAGATGTTCTTACCAAACATGTTTTGCATTGAGCAAACTAAAGCTCAGAGAAGTTCAGTGACTTGCCCAAAGTCACAAAGCACAGTCCCAAGGGCTGAACCAAGGTCTGCCTTGCCAGCCCCCACTGCTCTAAACAGAATGCTACACTCCAAGGACTTTACCCGGCATCTGAGATGATGTAGGAGGCAAGCCTAATGTGAATGCTTTTTCCCCACCTAAAGGGAGAATAATGAAGCTAAATATCCCACCAAAAAGAATCCTCCATTCAACTGTGCTTTCATTTCCATCAGGATCTCTCGCCAAGTCCCAACAAAGGAACTATGCTTCTCTGCCCTGCCTGACACCTGTGAGGAATACCAGCAAGGACTCCTAGCTTTCCGTCACCACAAGTTCAAACCCAAGATCAACACTTTCCTTTTCAAATGTCACCTTTAGTTACAACATAGAAATATCCAACTCCCATCCCAACCTCCATTACAATTCTTCCTTAGACTCTGGAACCACTGAGTCAAGAAAACTGGCTTTGTAATTGTTCAGCCATCATGTATGAGATAATTTAAAGAATGCATCTGTTAAAAAAAATTACTGATTGAAAGCTTTGAACAGATGAGGTTACACAAAATCAGACTTCCGGAGCCATCCAATTCTTGGCTCTGAGACTTAAAGGTATCCCATACACCAAACCACAAAGTGGCCAGGGGAGAGGGAAACCCCTGTTGTCTGGCATGGGGAAAGGTCCTCATTCACTTTGGAAGTGAGTAATTAATTACTAGAAAGTATAGCTTGGGATACTTAGCAGCAACACAAACGTTTAGCTGACTTTCCTCTTTTTATCTTGAGGTAGTTCCTATAGACAGATGCTCAGGATTAATGAAGTTTAATGAGATCTGCAGCAGCTGGCTAATTAGTGAGTAAGGAAGCAGCAGTAATGACAAGGGAAAAAGGGTTTTACTCTTGTTATAAACTCAGGCCTTGAACAGTTTTTTAAAACTGTGGGTCTACACCCTCAGGAAAATCCCTGAAAGGCCTCCAAGTGGTCCCAGACCAGAGGAGAAAGGAAAAAAAAAAAAAAAGCATGAACGCTGTGCCACCCAAGGGTTGGCTCGCCAGCCAAGGGGTAACTGTGGGAGCCCCAAGTCACGGTGGCAAGTCAGTGCCAGCCATGATCCCCTGGAAAGCAGCACCAACAGGTCAACACCGAAGAAGCCCATGTCCTAGGTAAGCTGGACAGTCACCTTCTTGTGTCTCACTGAGGCCCTTACTGAGAATTCTCAATTCAGAGCATCTTTCCTCCCCAACACTAAGAATATTAAAAAGGGTTGTCAGTCATGAATGTGGAGCACTTAGTGACTATGGACAACTCCTTTGTTCTCCACCCTCCACTTGTATTATTATTTTGTTATGTGAGCATCTCATCTTCCCCATCTCAAGACCTGGTACTTTTGGACATGCATCATAGGAACCCAAATCATTTGAGAATTAACTCGCTCCTGGCAATACATTTCTCATTCTGCCAAACGAGAGAGTGAGGGAAGACCCTTTTGCTAAGAGTGAGAATCTGAGATTACCACAGCCACCCCATTGCCCCAGACACTCAAATAAGCAGAAGATGGAAATACTATTGATTGTCTCAATTCACAAAGGCCTGTGTTTCAAGCGGCTTTGGATGAATTTGTCCTCTATTTATTCAAGACACACACTGTAAAGAGCCAGGGTGGGCATTTAAAATGAAAGGTGTTCAGCCGAAGTAGGCCAGAAACCTCTAAATGTTACTGGTTTCCTGAAAGTTTCAGATGCTTTTTAAATAGAACATAGTTCTATCTTTAACCACCACTCTGCACGGCACCAAGAAATAAAATATACTCCTTATGGAACAAAAGGCACCCCAGAGTAACTCTAACAGGGGTATTACTTCAAAGAAAAACAGCGTTAGATCTATCAATGTCTTGGAGAGGACTTGGTAGGGTTCTATCAAACTATTAAGAAGCTTGAATTTTTTTCAACTTTGGCCTCCCTTCACCCAAAGGAGCCAGAGGTTATCAGGACTAGCCTGCAAACCTCTTTCATACATGGCTTTGAAGTAAATGAAAATATTCCCTCTTAGTCATTTACATAAAGAAGGTCATACAGGTTTGTCCTAGCAATACTAGAGAGCAGTTCTCATCAACTTTTACCCCAGGAAAGGAAAAAAGAAACACTCATTCAAGCTCAGCATAGAGATTTGGGTTTATAACCTGTCTCCAAAGTAAATACAGTTAACTGCTGGAGGCTGTTTACTTTTATAGTTTTAGGACCTCGTTGTCACATGGTACTATCTCATAATACCTGGCCAACAATACAGTCATTTTAGTCAATGCATTTGGCTAGAACTGGTTCCTACATTTTCATCAAAGCTTTAAGACTTAGGTTCTACTAAAACCCCAAGGTTAAGAGTCAGGAGTTCCTGGAACTCATAAAGGTACTTATCAGACCTCCACAAAGTAGATCTTCCCAATTCAAAAGCAGGACAAACCGCAACAGTCAGACTCACTGAAATGCCCAATCTTCAGCCGTGTGCTCCAGCTAAATGAGGATCTGGTCTGTGCACAGTTCTGGTATTGAGAGAGCTCAAGATTTCCCTGCTTGCTATGCTGTACCTACTGTACAGACATGAAGCAACCCTCTCTAGGGATCAGGTGTTCTCAGAGATATTTTGGTTTGTGATATTACATGGTTTACCCATACAACGGCCACATACTTGCTGCCATCTCCACAGAATCAATCCTAAAAACAACAGAGGCTGACAACCCGGGACTAGAGCTTCTCACTTTGGGTGTCACTCTTTACACCTGTAGGTACCACACAATGAATCAAAACTGTTTTAATTCATCCTGACTATATGCTTGTCATAGCTCCTTCTATGTTTTAAGTATATTGCATTTCAGAGAAAAGGTGAGAGAGCTCACTTGCACTATATAAACCCATAAAATAAGGTGTGTTCTCAAAAGAGATCAAAATGTGAGTTCACAACGCATACGTGCAGCAGCACCATCAAAAGAACATTTCTTGGAGGGAAAAAACCAGGTATGCAGCAATGACATGGCACCTTTCAGTACTGCTACTGTCAGGCCTTCCAAAGATGTTCACATTTTTCTACAGGCCAAAGGAGAGAACAAACCCAGTGTCCACCAACCCAACAGTTCGAACATGAGTCCTGTGGTTCCAGACTGTGCGAACAGCAGAGTAACCATCACAAACACATTTTTTAAAAATGATCAGGAGACACTTGCCTTGGCCAAATTACATCATTTCTGGAATTGGGTGGGAGGGTGGGGGGAACTACACACAATAAACATAAACCCCTTGCTCCTCTTACACCAAAGTTACAACACAACGGACAGCAAACAAAACCAAGCCTGCAGTTGTGGGTACTCTTCCTAAAAACTATTTTTACATCTGCCATGGAAAAACTCAAAAGGTGGCCTGAAAACAAAATACAAATAAGCAGCTAGAAATCTTCGCATTTACTTGGCTGCAGCAGTGGAAGCAGAAATCGGGATTCTCTACTTTATTCACACGTGGACATCGCAGAATAAAGGTAACTTGGCCTAAATATATCATCACAAACGCTCGAGCAGCTGAAAATGTTTTAAGTCAAGAAAAATCAGCACACTCCTAGACTGTGAACTTAAAATGTGGTGTTCTGGCCCCACTGCATGTTCCTAGGTAACGCCATCACCACTGAAAACCGCCCAGGGTTACCTTCTGTTAGCTGATGCCATGGGACTGAGTATCCCATCTTTAACTCCAAAATTCTACTCCAGCACTACTACCCTTCATTCCAGGCTCTCCAAGTCTTCTAACAAATAATGTTGTTCACTGGCAAAATAAAACAAAACACCACAACGAAAACCAAAATGTCTGAACAACAAAAACCAACACTACTGACATGCAACTGGCGAGTGTTGAGAATGTAACATGGTGACAAATCTGCACCGCTGGTGGGGGGCGGGGGGCTGAGTCCCCTTTACTCTGCCAGAATTACCAAAGAAAACCAACCATCCAAGAAAAGGGAAAGAAGTCTTCCAGGACTAGACAAGGCTTCAAGTTTACACCGCATTTACCACACTACCCCCTTCACCACCCCTGCCAATTTGGAGTAAAAGGCTCAACAAACTCTTTACAGTTGGAGCAGGATCAGGACTCCGCACCTGGGACAATCGCTTCCACCAAATCAAGGTTGTGAAGTCCTAACAAAATGCTAATCTGAGATGGACAAAAGCATGGGCCTTAATCACCATGAGAGAATCCTCCTGAGAGGCAGCATGGCAAACTGGTGGAGAATTCCAAGTTCAGTCCAGGCAGCCTGGGCTGGAAGCCCAACTCTACCACTTACTAGTTAAGCAAACTTGAGCAAAGCAGCCTTTGCACCTCAGTTTCCTCATTTCCAAAATGGAGAGAACTCTTACCTAACAGGGATGCTTCAGGAAGCATATGAAATCAATACATGCAGAGTACTTAGAAAAGTGCACAAGAGGAGCGCCCGGGTGTCTGCCTTTGACTCAAGTCGTGATCTCAGGGTCCCCGGATCGAACCCCACATTCTGCTCCCTGCTCAGCGAGAAGCCCGCTTCTCCCTCTCCCACTTTCCCTGCTTGTGTTCCCTCTCTCGCTCTGTCAAATAAATAAATAAATAAAATCTTAAAAAAAAAAAAGTGCATGTGAGTAAGTAGCAAAAACCTTTAGCTGTATTACTATTACTACCAGCTCGGTAGAGTTTAAGTACAGACCCACTTTTCCTTCTCTCTGCATGAAGATAAAGCTTTTCTTTTGTTCTCCTTCTCCTCAGTAGCCCATTTCCCAACAGAACTGATTCTGTGAGCCCAGAGGACACAGAAGCCAGAAATGCTTATGGATTTTAATTAATTAATCTTTTTTAAATTTTTTTTAAGCAGTTGGCCATCTACCCAGCAAAGTCTTGCAGGAGTGTTTGGTGGAATCAAAGTTACCACTGGTTACTGCCACTATGAGTAATACCCTCCATACATTTGTGGGAGACTCTGTGTCTGTATCAGATGATGATCTAACAGCCCTTTCTACCAGGTGAGAGAAATGAGATGCACGTCACTGTGCGAGGTCATTACACCCATGTCAGCTGCTAACCACCTGATTCCCTGTACCTCTGCCAGTATTAGCTGGGTATTGGCTAACAAGGAAGCCAAAACCCCAACTACTAATAATAAGCACTAACAACTGAAATGGAAGGGAAAATATATATATTGCATTTACCAAACACTGCATCCGAATGTGGGTTCACGTCAGCCCTGACCTTCAAGATAGGCAGATGCAGGGACGCCTGGGTGGCTCAGTTGGTTAAGCGGCTGCCTTCGGCTCAGGTCATGATCCCAGCATCCTGGGATCAAGTCCCACATCGGGCTCCTTGCTCAGCAGGGAGCATGCTTCTCCCTCTGCCTCTGCCTGCCTCTCTGTCTGCCTGTGCTCTCTCTCTCTCTCTACCAAATAAATAAATAAAATCTTAAAAAAAAAAAAAAAAAAAGATAGGCAGATGCATTACCCCTCCTGGCACTGTTATGCCCCTGGCAATATCAAGGATAAGCAAATTAGCAGACTACATTGTTGTTAATGGAAGGATTTACTCATCAGTAGCCTGCAGTTTTATCAGAAATTGATACTTGAGAAACCTGATTGGTAAGCCTTTCATTTTAATCTGCATATTCAATTTATTTCTTGGTTAAATGTGACACTTTAAAACACCTATCAATTTGGCTAAATCCCTAATAAGATTAAATACATGTGTTTCAAACAAAATTTAAATGACATTGAAGTCCGTAAAATCTACCCATGTGTTGATAGATATACACATTCTGCCTTACTATCTACCTCTATACATAGATTAAAAAAATAAATACTTTTTTTAAGTTCAAAGAAATGTTGGAAATGGCCCCTTCTTGTTGCAGAATTTTGTCACCTGCAGGCTAAGTGACTCTGCCACCTCATTTCACCCTTGGGATCCTCATGTTCCTCAATCCTCAGGGCAGATAGGATACCACCCATCTCAGGAGACTACTGAATATACATATACATACATACACACACACATTCAATGTATACGTGCATGCACCTCGTTCCTACCTGGCTCTTGCTGGAAAGCCCACAAAAGCCTTTTTTTTTTCTTTTCTTTCTTTCTTCTTTTTTTGTTACATTCAGTGCAGGAAAAAGCAGCTTGTGGATGAACTCTAACGTCATAGGTATCAATGAACTCACGAGCAATGGGGTGGCGAGGGTAGGACCTCGGATTACAAGCCAGACTGCACAGCTCACACCCTCATAGCACCCCTGGCTTACTACCCAGTGACCCAGGCACCACCCATCCTGAACCCAGGGCGGCCACAACTGATTCCAGCGCAGCATGTTCTCTGCCACCCAGGGGCTCTATGACCCTGTGGAGAAGAGCCAATGTCCAGAGGCAGAAGGAAGGAAACCACATCATAAATCCCTCACCTGCAGGGGAAGATACTTTCTGGGGAGCTAGGGCTGAGGAAGCTGCTTCAAAGCACACTCAAGAAAGAAGGCTGCTGCTAGCCACCGTCCAACCGCTCCCACCACACCCAGCCACACCCAGGCCCTTCCAGGAAGATAGCCATCTGGGGAGACACAGCGGAGCGGGGCTCTGGGGACTCTCAGCCAGGCATGCAGATCAGGCCCACTCGCCTAGCCCTGCGACACCGGGCAAGTTACTTGTCTCTCCCAGCCTTGCTTTCCTCATCTGTAAGCAGAGATAAATATCTGTGCCTACCTCCAGCATTCTTCTAAGTCTGCAATGAGGTAATGCAGAGGATAAATGGCACAGAGGTATAAGAGTATTCAATAAATACTGGCAACTGTTACAGAAAAGGCCTCTGTTTCCTTCATCAGTGGACACCAGACCAGCTGAGTGAGACTGAGAACAGAAAGTCTTGCCATTGTTCCCTGCACAAAAACCTTAGATTAGGAATCTGTATTTTTCATGGGGTGCTCCCACACATTATTGTAACTGATTTTCAGAGCAACCCAGGATGAGTAAGGAGGGCAGGCGCTCTCTTTCGCAGGTGTATAAAGCACCCCTTTGCTTATATTCACCCATTCAAATCTTATCACAAAAACTGTATCTGTTTTCCTGCCTCTTGACCCGTTTGTGAGCCTCTGAAGGACAGGTTTGGAAGTTGTACCCCCGTGCCTAGCAGAGGGCTAGAGAGGCCCTCCATACGGCTGAATATTAAGCAGGAGTTCAGTAATGCCAATAATTATCAGAATTATTATAATAATTAGAACGATTATAACGATCACCTCTCCCACTCCAGCAGAAGTTTTGTTTGTTGGTTTTTAATGCAGGGGACCTTAGCAAATAAGTTACATTATAAATTCCCCCTGGGAAGGGGGGATAAAGAGAGGAGATGACAAATCAACTGCTAAAATCACTGAATGAAAAATGCCTCAGTTTCCTCTTCCAAAAACAACTGGTGAGCAGAAGAGCTGCTTTTTATCAAAGAAAAGTGAGCAAGAATCCATAGCATAACTTATGTTTGCAGACAACTATGAGCTCATAGGAAGATGAGGTAAGAAAGGTCACTTCAGAATCACTGGATGACAACAATGGCTAAAATGGTATCTGGACCCGCCCTCCCACCATCTGACTATAGCACATGGGAAGCACAAACCGTCCCAAGGGCAGCCAGCTCCAGAGCCCTACCCCGCAGGTCAGGGCTCCAGTGTTCCTCTCTTAACTCCAGACCTCTCCCTTCCCAAAAAGCCAATTGAATCTACTACATTGGTAAGGGCTGTGGTCTGTGGTTCTGTGGCCAAAAACTCTTAGTCAAGCTTGGCTTACAGCCAGGCCATTGGTGAATAAGTAGGACTTTAAAAAAATTGTTTCCTTGTGTTTCAAATGAAAAAATAACCTCCCATCTCAAAACTGAAATCATATATATTTGCAGAAGAAAACCAAAGTTTTTTTTGTTTTTGTTTTCTTTTTTTAAGGAGTGGGGAGGGGGACTAGAAGCCACTGAAGGCTGGAAAGCAGCCTTTTAGCCAAAACTAGCTTTCTTGTGGCTATTTCTTCAGTTTAAAAGGCCAGGCTTGCACATTAAATTGGTATCCACGTTTCTGAGGCCCTGCCTCTATTTGCTCAGAGTATTATTAACTGGCCGGCTTCTAGAAAAACATTACTCATGCTGCATCACTGTGAGCAAAGACGTATGTGTAGTTAGAAAAACTACGTTTGTTTTATAGTCACACAATATAAAAATCTGATGGCTACCACACCTAGAAGAATGGATTTCAGTTTCACAGGGTATACTTCTACCTCTCTGGCTTTCTAACTGGATTACATAAGAGGGGCCCTAAGCTCCTCTGCTTCAACTGCTCTTGCCCCATTCTCATTCAAGGGGAAAAAGCAAAAACAGCAACAGCAAGGAGAGACAACCTGATGTCCAATCAACTTTAGTATCTCTTCAAATACTTCACTACTATGGCTTCCTTCTCCTTCTCACCAAGTTCAACTTCACCAGCACCCTGCATGGGAGGTCCCTAGGGTTCTATCTGAATTTCATTTTATCAAAAAAAGTAGACAGAGCCAGATAAGCCCTTCCTTAAGTTATAGTTTAGCCACATCAAAGAGCCAAAACCATTACCATATGATTCACGCTTTCATTCAACCCATTATTTATTATGTGGCTGGCGAGGCCACCTCTTTTCTCAGAGGAGGAGAGGCCACAGGGAGGAAGAGCACCTAACTCACTTTAAAACAACTACATATGTGTTACTGCCTTCCTCACTTTACTTGTTTATCACTCTTGTGCCAAGCACTAGGAAGGCACACAGGGATAAGCAAACACACACAGACCGCGTCTTCCATACCCAGTCATACGTACTTTTATATAGAACTACAGTGACCCACCGTCTAACCTGCCTGGGACTTGGGAAGACTGCTCAGAAGGAACTGCCAGTGCTTAACCGGGGATGAGTTTGTCACCCAATCAATACAATGTACTAATTTAATTTAAGATTTACAGCCACCCCAAGGGCTATTTATTTTTCCTAAATTTTTTTTAAGATTTTATTTATTTTTTTGACAGAGATCACACAAGTAGGCAGAGAGGCAGACAGAGAGGGGAGGGAAGAAGCAGGCTCCCTGCCGAGCAGAGAGCCCGATGTGGGACTCGATCCCAGGACCCTGGGATCATGACCCGAGCCAAAGGCAACGGCTTAACCCCCTGAGCCACCCAGGGGTCCCTATTTTTCCTAATTTTTAACAGATAAAGAAGATAGGGTCTAGGGAGGTCACTGGTGAAGTCAGGATTTGAATGCAGGCTTATAGGACTCCCGGGTCCAGGTGCTTCCCACCAGGCTGTGTTTCTGAGATAAAAATGTCCTCACACTGAACACTGCCTCCAGCAGCCCTCCACAGCCCTCTGCACCACACCACTGCTGCCAGGTTCTGACAGCTTTCCTCCTCTGCTCCCCCTGCCACTCCCGCCCAGTCTCTACCACAGACTGCGCAGCTGGGATTTCATCTGTTTGGCAGTTGTTTGCAGATAATGCATAATCTCCCCTCCAGCACTACAAGACTGAATTTTTTTTATAGCGAATCACTTAAACCTCTGTAGGAATAAATGTCTCCTTCAATAGAAATCAGGGCACCATTTTCAAGCATCAGAAACACACTGCACTAGACCTGTACTCACCTCTCAACAATACATTCAAGCCAGAGATCTACAGAAACTCACTGGCATTTAACAGTTCAAACAGACCCCCAGAGACTTTCAAAGACTTCATATACATTAAAATAGACCTTCAAAGTTTCTCTTTAAAAAAAAAAAAGCCTAATTCAAAAAACCAAGGCCGCATTCCAAGAGATAAGCACTATCTGTACATCATGGGAGTCACCAAAATAAGGTCTTTGGTTTGTAGAAGGATTTCAGGCAAAACATAAACACACTCCAACTAGCCTGTACTTACATGACAGTGCTCACTCCAAAATTCCACCACAATTACACTTCGTGGGGGGGGGGGGGGGTCAAATTCACCCAAATAATGACACAGCCTATGTAACTTCCTTACCACCAGAGAAGAACAGAGCCTGCAGACTTTTTATGTTTTGCTCATATTCTTCACGAATAAAGAGTGTCTCAGTGATCCTCAAATTAACTCTCCCCTTGCATCATTTCAGCATTAAAAGAGACTTTAAGACCAGATCTTTAACAAGGCCTTTGTGAAGCCAAATATAGGCTGGCCTGTGTCTCCCTGCTACCATGATTACTGGATTTGCCACTTAAAGGCCCTATGCCTCTTGAAAACAAGGTTGGGGGAGAGAGAGAAAGGCTAAGAAAGGCCTTTCAAAAGCACACACAGTAGAGGCATTCACCAGTCTATGGAGGGTGGTTCATATTAGTTTGGCTACAGTAGTGCTCTCTGACAAAGTGCTGGGTGCCCTGGCTTCGGCAGTAGCTGCTCTAGATGCTTTTTATGAACTTAGAGACAGCACCATTGTGACCTTCAACCTACATCAAAAGTCATCAGACTCAAACGACTGCTGTCAGCCTTGTATACTTTCTAAAGGGGAACATAAAAGGGGCCGTTTCAGTTGGGTGCGTTTTCAGGCAAACCAAACACTCCTCTAACTTGCTGAAGGAAACCACACCCAGAACAGGTTTCAGGGGTGGGGGTGGGGTAAGATACCAAACTCAAGTTCAAAAGACTGGCCCCTAGTGGAGCCATTTAACCAGGACCTGTAATAATGTCTACCACTGACTCCTGAGGGCCTGCCATGTACCAGCTAGTATCATAGTCTCTGTGGAGAATCTCACTTATTCTTTTTTATTATTTTTTAAAGTTATTTATTTATTTGACAGAGGGAGAGAGAGAGAGAGAGAGATCACAAGTAGGCAGAGCAACAGGCAGAGAGAGGGGGGGGAAGCAGGCTCCCCGCTGAGCAGAGAGCCCTACATGGGGCTCGATCCCAGGACCCCGAGATCATGACCCAAGCCAAAGGCAGAGGCCCAACCCACTGAGCCAACCAGGCACCCCTCTTTTTCATTATTTTTATTTTTAAAGTAGGCTCCATACCCAGTGTGGTGCCCAGTATGGGGCTTGAACTCATGACCCTGAGATCAAGACCTGCGCTGAGATCAAGAGTCAGATGGTCAGATGCTTAACCAACTGAGTCATCCAGGTGCCCTGAACCTCACTTCTTTCTTATGACAATCGTACTTCATAAAAGTTGTATTACCCCTCATCGCAGAGATGAGTGAACAGGCTCAGATTAGTAAAAAGATTGCCCTGATCTGGCAGAGGGACAAAGAATCTCCAGGAGACTCCAAGGAGTCTACTGAGCACAGAGCCCTGAGCTTGATCCCGGGACCCCACGACCATGACCTATGCTAAAACTAAGAGATGGATACTTAAGTAACTGTGCCACCCAGGTGCCCCTTGTAATTGCAGGATCTTAAATTAGTCTTTCCTTTGAAGGTGTCAAAATCTGGCTATGAAATAATTATTATATAGAAAGAATTTTGGAGTAATATAAAGAACAGCTAGAAATTTAACTTTGGTCATTAATAATGACCACCAATCCTGCTATAGTTAAGAGCATCATCTGAGTGGCCTCTAGACACCTACTGATTTCATTACTTGTGCCCTTTTCATCAGGAAGGTTCTGGAGTGGTGCTAGTTAAGAACAAAAATAACTTATCTCCCCCATCTCTTTTCTTTTGCCTTTAAGGGGCAAAAACTGCCCGACAACAAGTTTCAGCAGGTGCTTTTTCTCCCCTATCTAATCAATACCCACTAATTTTAAAGCTTCACCTGCAGACTCATAGGAAATGAGCACTTACCAAGTAACAGATATTTAGTGTATTTTAACAACCATACCTGAAGGCATTACTAGCTGAGTTTGAAAGTGGTTTAAAGTCTAACACCCAGGGCAGGAAGAGTAACATCAATTTAATAAAGGAAGATTTTACTAAGATGGAGCAAGAGGTAGGGGGTTGTTTCTGCTTTTAAAAAAATAGTTTAAAAGTATATAAAGGGTTGAAGTCATAAAGTAGGTACAGCCTTATTAGCAAGACTCTACTTCCCAGAACACCATGCTAAAATTCTGTAATTTTATAATTCTCCATTAATACCAAAAGAGTAAATGACAAGAAATTGTGCTTTTTTAACTGCACCAATTTCAAAAACTGCAGGATTAGCAAGTAGGAAAATCCCAGCCAAATACTACAAAAGACTTACAAAGCTAGGAATTAACCAACCATGCTTTTAAAGCCCTGTAATCTCCTACAGTAATACTAAACTTTCTTTAATTAACTATTACACATTTAGATACAAGATTATTTTTATAGTTACTTTAAAATGCTCTAGTTTACCCAGGAGAAAAAGACCCCATGAAAATCTTACCTTTAACGCAGACTTCCTAAAAAACACATAAACTTTAGATCTCAGGAAGGTCATAACCTTTCTGGACTATTTCCCTCTCGGCTCACAGGGGTAAGGAGGCAAGTAAAGATTATTTCCAAGGCAGCACTTCTTACACTTGGAATGAGCAAACAAACCACCTGGGGAATCTTGTTACAATGAAGTTCTGACTCTCTAGATCTGGGTGGGTTTGAGTAACCAGGCTAGAAGTACCTTGCAGTTCAAATTTCAAGGAGTCTATGCTGTTTCTAAGTTTCTCACCCCACAAATGCAACAGCCTCCCAACCCGTCTCCAGCCTCTCTCTTGACCACTACCCTCTAAAGCAATCACCACATTAAGCAGTCAGACCCACTTTTCTTCCAAGGGAGGAAAAAATTTCAGAACAAGTCACTCTCCTATCTAAAATCCTTCAGTGGCTTTTCACGGAGAAACCCCCCTCTGAACTCCTTAACCTGATTTACAGGACCACACATCCTCTGGCTTTGCAATTATCCTTCTAGAACCCTTCTGACCTGCTCTTCCTGGCTCTGCACTCTAATACACTCTGACCACCCTGAACCCACTCCACTTCCCTTACCCTGGTCCCGCACCTCTCGGTTCCCTACATTGGGTCACTAAGGTAGAACAAGTTTTTTTTGTCCACTTGCTCCTATTCCTCTCTAAGCTCAACCAGCATTTCCAGCATTGACAAAATACACCTTCTCACATGCTTCCTAACTGGGACATTTCTCACTGAAAAGCAGGCAATTAACATTTTTTGTTAATAAGCAAAAAGAGCAAAAAGCAAACCGTCTATCTTCAAAAATCAGTTTTATTACTTTCTTAGACTCTTCTTGCTCTAAGGTTGCCCAGATTAGTGACCGACAACGGAGATTTTAAATGGCAAATCCTTTGCACCCATGAACTGGTTTAACAGCTCCCAGAGTTTTAACGAAACCAATCTGGCAAAGATTACTGAAGTTAGAAAAAATGCTTACAATGCCCTTATCATTTATTTCATCTGTCATTACTTTACTTTTTTTGTAGCCTAAGAATTGACAGAAACTTGTCAGGCAAGAGGGAGAAAAGACACCAAGATCTAAAAACAGCTGAGATTTACCTGGCTGATTGTGGTAACATGCACAAGTGAGACTCCCAACTCTGAACAGATGGATGCCTGTAAGGCTATGGTTAACTGAAAACGTGAAGCTCGGTCACTATTCGTTCCAGAATAGTTCCAGGAGAGGAAAACAAACTCTGAAGTCCATATTTAAATTGCTGGGCCA
The DNA here is from genome assembly GCA_003697995.1 of Taxidea taxus jeffersonii. Lineage (NCBI taxonomy): Eukaryota > Metazoa > Chordata > Mammalia > Carnivora > Mustelidae > Taxidea > Taxidea taxus. Next base: position 15,995 of record ML109789.1, on the reverse strand, counting down.
TACTGGGCTTCTTACAGTTCATCCATATATAGTAGTTTCCTTTAAAAGAAAATACAATGACGGGGGAGGGGCACCTGGGTGGCTCAGTAGGTTAAGCCTCTGCTTTCAGCTCAGGTCATGATCCCAGGGTCCTGGGATCGAGCCTCACATTGGGCTCTCTGCTTGGCAGGGAGCCTGCTTCCCTACCTTTCTCTCTGCCTGCCTCTCTGCCTACTTGTGATCTCTGTCTGTCAAATAAATAAATAAAAAATCTTTAAAAAAAAAAAAAAAATACAATGACGGAAACAATGACCACACTTGACATTTTAAACAGTACGGGGATGTTTTCAAGGAAGCATCATACAGATTATGGCATTTGCTGTTCAATGCAACCCTGGAAGGTAAACCTGCCAGGTATTCAGATAAGGGAAGTGGCCCAGATCTTCACATATCCAGAAGAGGGCTGTGGCCAGGTACCACCTGCCTCCCTCCCAGATACCAAGTTGAGGGGATTTCTGTTTTTCAAGTGAAATGCAACAGATTCTTTATTAAGAACCTGAACAAAATGAAACAAAAAAAATTGTCCGCACAACCTTCAAATACTATTATCTTTTTCTCTGCTGTTTTTTTTTTTTTTCTTTTTTAAACTTAGATCTTTCTGGAATGCTCTTCCCACTAACTTGGTGGGGAACTGGGACAGATAATTAGCACCTCTGGCAGATGAGGTGACTGAGGCCTGCTGATATTAAATGACTTCTCTAATTTCAAGGCAGAGACCATTCTTGACTCATTAAATGTCTTTTCCACTATTAAACAATTTTATTCTAAACATACTTCTTCACAACTCTTCATTCTTCAATAAATTAAGAGTATCTGGTCCCATTTAGGAGGATTCACGCAGTCGGTTCCTCCCCATCTCCCTCCCTCCCCATCACCAAATCGCAAAGATTGTAGGAATGGTCCAATAAGGGAGCATTTCTCAAACTTGAGTGTGCACCAGAGCCACCTGGCAGGCTATAAAAACACCAACTGCCAGGCCCCACCCCACAGTTTCAGAAGTCAGGCCTGAGAATTTATATTTCTAGCACGTTCCCAGATCACACTGATGCTGCTGGTCTGGGGACTTACCTTTGAGAATCACTGCAATAAAGCAGTCCATAATAACCATAATAACAGTTTCATTTATTTACTCTTTAACAGACTTGGTAACTGCTATGTGTCAGACTGGTTATGCCAGACTTTTGTCTTTATGCCCCTAAACTTTGAGAAATGTAGAAAAAAAACAAAAAAGGTAAATCAATGGTAACCAAAGGCAGTATGTAAAAATGACAAAGTGAGCAAATGGTTCAACTTTAAATCTTAAAGGAAGGGAATCCAAGCAGAGATTCTGACCTCTCCTCCCTCTGGGAATACTTAGAATTAAGTGGCATCTGAACTGGAACTCAAAAGTAATCATCCTGACTGAAGAAATAATTCCCGGTGCAAGACACCTAGAGAGCAGGGTCTCAAGAGCACGGAAATGCAGGGTAAATTTAGGGAATCCTGAGTACTGTTAAGGAAGTAGTAGCAAGAGCTGGGGATAGGAAGGTCAGCTGGAGCCAAATTTGAAAACTTTCTGCAGAGAGCTCTAATCAGGGCCCAGCTTTAGGGAGGCCCAAGAGTTGCGGGGGAGGGGTGGCTGAGGAAACCAAAGAAAGAGGCTAAAACAGAGGGAGACGCAATGGAACAGAAGACCCCTTTCCAGGCCCTAAGGCGTGTGAAGAGGTGACCAGAATAGAGTCATCAGAAAGCTTCCTTAGCAGTCAAGTCATTCAGTCCCATTTCACTACCCTAAGAATAATGGTCTCTTTCCCTCAAAGGGCGTTAATCCGTCACCTCCTCTTCCTCCTAGCTGGCCTCCAACAGTCCTTTTAATGGACATCCTGGTCAAACACTAAAGGAATCGGTATTCCCTTCTCTGTCAGAGTTCCTGGCCCACCAAAAACTGGGAGCACCACATATCCAGAAATCTGAGCAGTCCTGAGCTCATTAATTTTCCATGCCACCAGAATACGTTCATTCTAGGGAGCGGGTGCATGACTCAAACCTAACCAACACTGTGTGGTCCTAGAAGAGATCAAATCTGCAGTCAGAAAACCTGGATTCCAGAGATGTAGCCGTGGGCCAACTGATTTTAACCTAATGATCCACTTATTTACCTATAAACAGTAAGAATATCTGCCCCAGAGAGTTATTACTAATACTAAATAAATGCACACTTAACTTAGAACTTACTATGTACTAGATTCCACGCTGGGTATTCTGAATAATCTCATTTAGTTAATTTAATTATGCAAAATGATACATATTAAAGTGCTGTACATATTAATAGTAATTATTATTTCTACATCATTCAGAAAGAATTCTAATTCACAAACCTGCTAAGAACTTTCTAAACTCTGGTAAACTGGTAAAAAGGATACATATTGTTTTTTTAAGATTTTTATTTATTTATTTGAGAGAGAGACAGAGATAGTGAGGGAGAGCACATGAGTGGGGAGGAGAGGGAGAAGCAGGCTCCCCAGTGAGCAGGGAGCCCAATGTGGGGCTCAATCCCAGCATCCTGGGATCATGACCGGAGCTCAAGGCAGATGCCCAACCAAGTGAGCCACCCAGGTGCCCCGGAAAGATATTTTTTAAAAAAAACTGGTGACTTGTGCCACAAAGTTTTCTGGGCTTAGACTAGCTATAGTACTGACAAGTATCTAGACCAAAAAGCCAATCTTTTATGTTTTCATTAAATTCAGAAATGCTCTTTAATTCTTGGCCCCCACCCCAAGAAAGAGTCATCATCTGTCAAATCTTTTCACTGTCACAATGGGGAATATTTCAAGGCTGATACTTTATATTTAAGACCTTCACAGTTTTCTTCATGACAAGAAGGAGGTGTAGGAATACACTTTCTATAAGGCTTCCTATAAGGTTTAAGACATTATGCAAGACAAACATCTAGGTACCCTAACAAACTGGCAAGTTCTAAAAAACTTGAGAATAAATTTTCTTCACAATTTGTGGGCACAAGACCAGCAATATTTTTTTCCCTAAGAGAAGAAACTAGGACCGGCGCCCCTCAAAAAAAGAAAGAAGAAAAAGAAAAGAAATACAACAAGGCAAATCTGATATCACCTAATAAACCGCTCTGCAGTCTCCCTCTATGTCCCGCCAAAGAGAGACTACTTCCTAATTCTTTCTAGACAGTTGGACAAGTTCATTGAACTGGAACAGCTAAGAAAAAGCACCTTATCCAGAAATACCAGGTGATAGATGCCAGGGTTAGGCTGCAAAGAAGGCAAAAGTTCATTCAGATGCTTTTCAACTAGATCCTGTCTTCATTACAACTCCACTGCCAGGGCCAAGAGAATCCGGGCTCTCTGGGAAACAGGTAGGCAGGAGAGAGGAATCAGGTTAGGGTGCCCATTTCACAATGTAACCTCATTACTGTTATTATGATTATTGTCATTACTGCAGAGATAAAATAATATCTATAAGTCTAGGAGAAGTTTAGAGAACAACAATGTGCAGCCTGAGCACAATAATGCCTGTCACTCTGGTCAAGCTATTTGTCTTCTTGTCTTTAAAATCTCTCAGGTGTGTTCTGAAGACAAGGTAACATATATAACGCTCCTGCTAACATAACTGATACCTGTAAATACTCAATGAGATCTTTTTCGCACCAACCCCAAAAGAGGAGACAAGAAGCCTTATTACTGGAATGTGAACAGTCTTACAAATTTATAGGAATGATTTCCATAGGTAAATGGATGGGTCAGGCATTTGAGGCAGAAAGCAGAAGATAAAGCCAAAACCCAGGACTTGGTTTTATGAAGCACTGTAAGCCTGCCTACCTGGAAGACTGGATTGGAATGTAAGAGTTAGAACAGTAAGTACTCAAGGTAGGGCCATTTTGGGGAGGGTGCAATGCCAAGTTAAGGAGTCTGGAATTTAGTTTACACCTTAGGCAGAAGCAACAACTTCTGAGTACAAGAGTAGCAATATTCTCCTATAAGGAATTAAGCTAGCTCATTTGAAACTGGAAAAAAGGTATTATGAACCTGTTACTACAAACACATTTTTCTAAACATGTAAAGTTGAGTTTTTTGTTTACGCATTTCTCTCTTATTTAAAAAAGAAAAAACTAATCCAACTTTAAAGATATATGCACAAGCTCTGAGGAAGGTAACTTAATTTTGTATCTCAATTTTGAAGAACAATTTGAAAGAGAGAGAAAAAGCATGCACTTTGGGTGTGTCTATTAGGTGTGCTGGGTGTTGGTGGTTAATGTTTGAAGCCATCAGAGAGGCTGAAGGGTCCTTTCTTGTCTTTATGCCAGGAGAACTACTGTGACAGATATCACTCCGCATCTCAGTCCCCCAAATCAGACTGTAAATAAGTCATATTTATTTGCTTCCTTTCTAAGTAAACCAAATACATTTTAATATCATACATTCCTTGGCCCGAACATCCTACCTCATCCCCTGGTCCCGCCTGAAATTTTCAGGATCTACTGTGAAAATATTTGAAATCAGGAAAAATGCAGACTATCTCCCACAAAATAATAGTACTCTTAGACTCTCGAGCATATTTGCTAAATTAACAAATTCATCTAATGGGCATTTAAAAAAATAAATTCAAAGGACCAGTTTATTAATATTGGGTTAAAAGCGCTCAGAAGGATGATACTCAAAAGAGTACAAAAAAGGGGAAGGGAAGGGCAGCTTTGGGGGTATGTATAAAATTAAATCAGATGATATAATCTATACATCATCAAAGATGTGGTGATTGGAAGAATGATAAATACAAACTGGGGATAAGTATGGGGAAAGATTTTAGCAAAAATTCTCCCTAAAGTTGCTTAAAATGCCATCAGTTCCATTATCATTACTAAAAAGGATGCCTGTTTTTAATTCTCTTGGGATACACCATACTTGAAAGTTAATTCACCCTTTTCAGTTCCTCAACATGGGTGGTTTTCTGTTATAGAAATACCAGCACCAAAGTTGTGTAACTCCTAAACCACAATATGCAGAAATAATAAAGTTAACTGGAAGGAACTACATTAGGGAGCAAAAGTCATTAAAAAAAAAAAAAAAAAACCCTACCACACAAAATGTGAAGCCCACAACTTTTAAAGGGATTTCCTTGAGAAACAGTAGCCAGGTTAAAAAAAAAAAAAAAATCAAGGGAGCATGGTAATTTTTTTAAAATTTTCCTCTCCCCAGAGAGAACAGTTTAAGACATTTCCTGTGCCTACGCTCCACCCTTCTCAGTGAGCAGTTTTACAACCATCCTCAAAGCTTTCAGATAACAGCCTTTTGTTAAGGGTGGGCCTGTGAGTACACTGCTCCCCACACCTTCTTACATCTTCCCCTTGGTTTTGCACTTTTTCTGAGACTACAGGAGTGGGTTGACTGGACGTTGGTAATTGGTTTTCTGATCAAGGATCCACCACTTGGTGCATCCTCCTCGACAGTATGACACAACCAAGCGGGGAGACTTAGTCATGCGTACTAGAGGTGCATTCTGAATTATCAAAACCTAAAACTACTACGGGGCTTCCAGTACAGACCCAGAAGATAACAGACACAACACCATTCCTCTCTTTACCATCTGCAAACTAATCCTACCTCCCTGCCCCCCACCCCAAGTTTTCCCAAAACACAAATTCCACCTTCAGAGAGCTCAAGGAGAATGAGGCAAAGACACATAACCATTCCCTGGAGGGAATGGAGCTACTTCTTAGAGCTAGCCGCCCCAGGAATGCAGCACAGACTAGCAAATGTTTAAAATCATGTCCTGTTCTGCCTCTTGTTTTCCAGAAAAGTGTCATTACTGTCAACTATTTCACAAGACAAATAAACCTGCGAATGAAATATATCTTTCCTCCCCTTCCCAGTGAAAACATTCTAGGATTGAGCTGCTTCCTTCCTTCCTCCTTCTCACAGGAACCGCATGTGCGGCACTGAGAAGAGTTAAAATAAGAAACACACAGTGTGTGAAGGCCACTTTTTCACAGCATTAGTTAGAGCCATTCCTGGCCTACTACTGATCCAGGGGCTTCCAAACGGAAGGAGTTCTGTTTTCAGTTATGAGCCCTTTTTCATGTATGAGCTCTGAGAAAACGCCAGCCAGGCCTGCTGGTAGGGCAGGGACAAGCCAAGGGCTGCAGGGGCCACCCCAGCGGTGGGCGGCAAGCCCATCATCCCCCACGCTGCTGCACACAGGACCCTGCTTCCCATAAAAATATGTGCAGTAAAATACTGGATTCATTCAATTATTTGAGATTAATATAGATGCCAAAAAACCTATAATTGATCCAACTTAATCCAACCCATAGCATTGGAATGACAATAACTGGCTTTCATTATAAATTATATAGCCCACTAAATTGATGGGAAGGCTCTCCCCAACACAATACATCAAAAGAGTTAAAATTAGGCGTCGGAATCAAAACTGTAATTTACCCAAGGCTTAGGAACAAAAAGACCACTCCCTCCTCCCCTTTGCTATTGTTCTACGGGACTGGGTGTCGAGCGGTGCACTTTACACCTTTAGGATTCCCAGAGGTAAGAGGCTGGGGGGCTGGGAGACAGAGGCGACCCGGAATCAAATGCTTGCATACTAATAGGTCTATTAGCATTGATCCACTGAGCGGCAAAGATAGCTAAGAGGCCAGAAAATGTGTGCTCAGTGGGTAACAGATACCTGACAACTGCAAGCCGGAAGGTCAGAGGAGAGGGGGAGAGAGAGAGAGAGAAAGGGCCTCCAAATGGTGGCTTTTCTAGAGTGGAGTGAGAAACTGTCTCCTTTAAGGAGTGAATGGGGTGCTCGTAGCCAACCAGAGGCTTTGGGGCTGGGCCGAGCGGCAGCCCGTCTTCATTAGGGTCACGTACCATATGGCACAAATACAATCTCGGAACCCCCGTAGGCACTGCCCCAAGGCAGGCCTGGCCTTTGGGAGGCGGGGGCTTACCTTGTAGTTGCTTGAATCTCCCTTCCAGCTGGTTGTAGTTGTAAGGCACCTGCCCCGTGTAAGCTGGCGACAGCGGCCCCGAGATGCTAGACGTCCTCTGCAATTCCATTATGCCCGGCGTAACGCCCCGGCGGGCTGCACGCTGGAAATCCCGCTCCGGCCCCCTCCTACCCCCATCCAACACACAGCAGCTTCCGCACGGCTTGGCTCCCGGCCCCGCGAAAAGGGCTGGACCTTAGGCAAGCCCCATTCCGGTCTGAAAGTCCCGCAGGCAGATCTGATAGGAAGTTGGCTGCTGGAGAGTCCACCTTAGCCCGGCCGGGAGTTACCACTCGGGGATCTAATTCCTTATTGCTTTCCTTCCTTTTGTGGCTCTCGACTAGAAGAAGCTTGAAATAAATTACCGAGGAGGAGCGGGAGGACGGAGGGAGGAAGGGAGGTGCAAATCCTACTTTAAAAAATTTTTAAAATACGGCCAATCCTAAACGTGCCCCGGTCGCCGAGCCCAGGAGCTCGCGGGAGCAGTACACACACCTCCTCCCGGCTGCCCGTGGCGGCCGCCGGTTTGTAATTTAATCGGGAGCCACTCTCCGTGCGCTGGGCGGTGATGTCACCTGATTAGCATAACAGCATTGTAGAGGAAACGCAGGCTGTACCACGAGGAGGGGCGCGGGGGAGGCCGGCCGGCCCGCGGCCCCCCACCCACAAGCCGCCCCGGCGCGGCCCGCGCCGCCTCCTCCGCGCCTGAGCCGCCGACCCCCGGGCAGGGCCCAGGACGCGCCCGCCGCGGTGGTACCTTCCCAAACAAAGCTGCTGGAATTACAATCTTTTGTTGAGAGCCTCATGTAACGGAAAAGTCTCCGATTACTATCACATGAAAAGGAGGCGGCCCGGGAGGATGCGGAGCCCCGCAGGTCCCCGGCCGGGCGGCTCATCCACTGCTCTGCGGCTGCGGAGATAAGGCGGCCACGCGGACTGCGCACCTGGGTGCACGCGGCGTCCTCACTGCGCGGGCGCCAAGCACGGCGCCGGCCTGGGACAGGGTCACTCTGGGCACTCCACGGCGAGGGGAGGTGTAAGTTCCGCGTACAGTAAAATCTCAACAGACTTCTGCGGCCCTCACAGGATGTTTGGCGGAAGGTTTGTAACACTGACCCTGTAAGACAATTCAATGCTAGATTTACGGGAGCACTGATTTGCAAGGCATTGTGGGAGAAAGGTACACAGGTAAACACCTCAAGGATCCCAGACCTGAGGAGTTTACCAACCGATGGGGAGATAACAGAAATTACCCCCAAATCCTACTTTGATTTGTAAAATGAGGTTCCTGAACTTTTGGGTTCTTCAAGATATTAAAACATTCCTCCCTAATTTCTCCCACCAATCTCAACCAAAAAAAAAAAAAAATCTACAAAGAAAAGAACAGTGATCAAAATGTATTTTGGGAAGTAACTGACCCTCATTTTTTCTTCCACCTTCCCCAACTAACTGCAGGCAGACAACAAATCACAAATTTGGCTTTTCCACATGGAGCCCTGCAGCCGCAGTACTCACTGAATAAAGTAATTTTGTTCCTAAGGGATTCCAATCTGCACTAAAGAGGTGGGCCTCCACTCCAGGATTACTTTAGTCCCCAGGGCACTTGTAATTCAAGCAACTGCATCCTGTCCCTAGCTAAAGTTAAAACAAACCTGAAGTCTAGTTAGCTGTTCAACTGAGCAACTTCCATTCCAAACATCTACAGCATAGGCTTTTAAATACAACCAGTGTCAACCTTTAGTTTTCAAAAGCCAGGGCCAGGATTTGAAGGCATTTCTTATTCATCCAGAATGTACAGTAATTTCTAAAGCCCTTTTAACCACCCACAGCTGCAATTCACAATGCTGACAGGAATGTGGCAAAATGGGGGGTTACTGGAAGAAGCAAAGGACTAGGATTCTGAAGACCTGAGTTTCTAGTCCTGGCCAAGGCTCTTAATTGCCTACGACCTTGGAAGAAACCCTGGATTCTTTCTAAACCTCTCTTGTCAGACAGGGATAATTAATGCCTACCTCTACAAGGTCAATGAGGGAATGATGTGAAAATACCCTGACAACAATCATTCCATTCAAAACTAGGAGTGAATTTTTCAAAATACCCCTTGCTTATTTTCCTCCATGTATCACATCAAAGCTACAAAAAGTAGAATGGAGAATTTTCTCAATTAAGATCTTAACAGGACAGGATCTTCTTCACTGTTAAATACAGTATATATTAATATTAAATAAACTTCACTATTAAATAGGGAATTTTAAGTCTCTAAGTGTCCAGCTGTGGGCCAAGACAATGAGACTGCAAAGTGCTTGCCAATTTACAATGCTTTATTTTTAATCTTTAAGCCACTTAGTGAACAGAATATGAGTCACCATTCTTGGAGTCTCCCTTTCAGCTCCCTCTGATATGGGGAAGTAGGTGAAATAAGCTTTCTAATTAGCCAGGTTACTACTAGGTGATGGGGTTAGAGGCTGGGACTAATATAGCCAAAGTCAGTACTAAAGAGCAGACTCGGCACAAGCCAGGCAAAGTGAACACATGCCAGGTACTGGAAAGAAAGGTTTTGAGGCTGGGGAAGGGTTTACTAACCCTGCAAGGGCAGGGGTGAGAAGTGGGAATCTATTTGCTGTGATGGGCAGGGAAAGAGGAGGACACAACCCTGATGACTCATCTGACCACCTCTAACTCAGCAGTGGGGAGGAGGTAAAGGAAGACCAGAGGCATTCTTTATTCCATTCGGTATTTACTGGACGCCAACTGTGTACAAGGTACATAGCCCAGTGGAGGCTTCAGAGATGATCGGGTGAGTTCCAGGCCAACAGAGATGGGACAAATATGCAAACAGTCCAACACCAGAGAAACAGGAGCTAAAGGAGGGGGCTACAAGAGTTCAGAAGATAAGGGAGAAAAAACTGCCTAGGAAGACAGGCAGAAACACCTGCATGAGGGCCTGGCATTATGACCAAACCTTGAAACACATGTAGATTAGCAACAGGCTGGAAGAGAGGGAAGCCTCATCTCCTAGTGAGGGGTGGTTGGGAAATAAAGGCACCAAATGGACTGTCCCAGGAATAGCACCAGCAAGTGCTACCCTTTGACTGGAGCATGAGGAACAGTCAGGCAGGAGGGAGACCATGAGGGAACTTAGCCTGGGCTGGAAACTATTGGAGACTTCAGCTGCAGGAGGATGGAATCTAGGTTGGGCTCTAGGGAAGATTAATCTGGCAGCGGTCAGTTAGAACGGGTAGAAAGGAGAGAAGCTGAAAGCAGCAAGGTCACTCAGGTGGTTACTGGAGTTCTCCAGGTCAAAGGATTAGTCAGTATGAGGCAATAAGAACAAAAAGGAACAGACTGATGCAAGAGTTAATCCATAGGACTCTGGTAACCAACAGTATGTGGGTGGGAGGTTCAAAGGCTAGGGTGATAGAAGACTCTGGGGTTTTTAGAGCTGGCTGTGGGCTGGAGGGAAGGATTGAACATTTCTTTCTGTATTTGAGTTACCTGCAGCACCAAGGGGCGACAGGTCCAGAAGCAGTCAAGGAGATGGAGCAGGAGCTCAAGGCTGAGGAGAGAGTCCCATGTATAGTGAGAGAGACTATAGTGGGCTTAAAACCCAGGAAGGAAGGTAAGAGGCAAGTGGCTGGGTACAGAGCCCTGGGGAAGGCCAGGGTCTGTGAGGAAGAAGAAAATACAGTAGAGATACCAGAGAGCTACGGAATGACAATCCAAGAGAAAAAAAGAGATACTCAAGGAGGAAATGGGTTAGGATGGCATCATATGTTGGAAAAACAAGAAGGAACCAGAAGTCAGAGAATATGTGATCCAGTACGTGAATGAGGAGTCAGTAGGTAGTAAAAGCCAAAGTGAGGCTACAGGAATGAAAGAATGAAGAGCAAGAAGGCAGAGGTAGTGAATAGTGAAAGGAGCAAGGGGGAGGGGCTCTGGGCCAGGTCCAGCTGAGCATATCCTCTGTGCAAAGATTTCAGGCCCTGAGTTGCCACAGGTAGGAAAAGGCCAGTGGGAAAATGCCTCTAAGATATGGGTAGGGCAGCCAACCCTAGCCAAGAGGAGATACCCCTACCTTCAGAGGCAGGAGGGAAAGAATAGGGGCACTGTAAGGAAGAAAAGAAATTTAAAGGAATTACCCAACTCTGACTTAAAGCAAGAGGCCAAGAGTCCTACCTACAGTTTGTCTGTAGTACTCTAAGAAGAATCCTGGAGACACCTATGGCAGAAACACATAGAATGTGAAAGGGAACCTGAAGGGGAGCAAGACAATTTTCAGAATGCTCAGTAGTCAACCAAGCTTTTACAGAAACAGACTGTGTGATTTCAGCCTATCCCCTCGATGTTTTCTAACCTAAAAAACTAGTGTCCTTCACCCAGGCCGGGGATATCAACACATGTGGCCAGCTCTGGGAAGCAGCTGTGCCTGCCTTCGAGCTGCACCAAGATTCCAAGGCATAATGACAAGTGGCCACAACTGATGGGCACTGTCAGCTATGGGATTGAAGCACCTGGAGCCCAGGCAACATGTATCCATCATCCTTGTGGTGCCAGAATGGTAAAACCAAGTCCCTGTGGTAATTTGCAGACAGCACAAATTGGGAGTGCTGTGGTCTGCTGAAAGGCCCCAGTCCAAAGTACTCGGGTTCACCCTTCTCCTGAGTGCCACGGCGAAGCGAGGTCATTGCATATGTGTCTAACCTTCACAGGGCCTCACCTGGAGATCAAACAGGTTGGAGTTTATGGTCATAAGAAATTCCTTCTGGCTCTAAATGTATTTATCAGTGAAAAATAATCTCCCTTCTCTCCGAGACGATTGTTGTAGCCCCAATTATCATCAATCTCCATATAAACAATTGGCCATAATAACAGTATCACATTAGTCCAGCACTTTGGAATTTACAAAATGCTTTCACATACATTTTCTCAAGTGCCTAAACCTATGAGGTTGGTATTAGGTCCATTTTGCAGACAAGGCAACTGAGATTCAGAGGTACCATGCCTTGCTGTGGACAGCTGATGAATGGCAGAGCCACACCTGGACCTCAGACTGACCAAGTTTAGCCTTGTTTATCCCATGTACTTAGAGCATATTATCAGCTACTAATGGTTTGCAAGATTTTCAGAAAAAAACATAAAAAACTGGGTAAGTGGTATCAGGATACCTAAAACCCAAGCAAGCCTCCACAGGAACTCATGCAACACTTAGTTGGGTCAGGAACAGGCACATTTTCTGCTAATTCACATGGAAGTTGCTACTTTAAGGGTTCTCTTGTGAATGGGTTTTGTTTGGTCTTGTTTGGTTGGGTTTTGTTCCTTTTCTCATACTTGGATCTATACACAAAGATTCATTGTATGATTTAGCATGTACCATGTGAATGGAAACACTAAACTGAGATTAAGACTATGTTTGTCCCAAGAGGCTTTATGAAGTCTGAGAGGTTTAAAAAAAAAAAAAAGGAAAAAGAAAAAAGACACACGCCTTCCCTGAATCACAGCAAGCTTGAAAGGGTAAACTATGGAGTGTTCATTTCCTGAACATCTAAACATCAGCAAGATTGCAATGCCTGGGAGGGGATGGCCAACATGCTAAGATGTGATGGGATGTGTACACATTCAAGGACTTGAAAAACCAACCCAAGAGCTGGTTAAGAAGTGGTGGGAACAGGGAAGGATAGAATACAACAAGGTTTCACATACAAAGTGTTTTGCCAAATTCTCTGCCCTTTCCGGATCTGCCTTTCCTTCATCTGGACAACAGCTGGATGACCACAGCCATTTTCTCCTGAGCGTTTCTTTATAGGAAACCAAAATAATATTATTAAAATAATCCTCTTCCACTGGTGTGGCCAGATAGAGAAGCAGGCTCCAAATCATGCCAGTGCATTTAAGCTCCCTGGAGCTGAAGCTTATGTGATCTGTCTCATCTCTCTGGCCCAGCCACCCACCCCCTTCTCCAACCAGGCTTCTGCCCACTGGTTGCAGTCTTGAATCCTTACCTGTGCCCATTCTTTTTCTGCCTCCCCTCTACTATACAATGCTCCTAGAGCCTCCCACCCCCTAACTACCTAGTTACCACTGTACTTTCTCCCACAGCCTGTCTCAGTACATATATTCTCAAAAACCCATCCCTGACTATGCAAAAGGAACTGCCCCACATACCAGAAAGCTCAACCAACTAACCAAGCATACCACCATGAACTCCAGTCAAAAACAGAAAACAGAACTACCTGGAACCTTCTTCCCTTGCCCTCCCGAAAAGGTACAATTTTCAACAAGTCCCACCGTCAGAACACATCTCTGACACCAGTGTTTCTGTTCACTGTTAGCTGCCTGCCACCCTTCTGGAACATCTCCTTTCTCCCCAGTGGCCCTGCGCACACAGGGCCCACAGCCTAGGCAACCAGAAGCAGTCAGCAACATGTCCTCATGACCATGCAGCTCCTGACGATCGGGCCTAGACCACTGCTCTGCTTATTCCCAGAGCATCACCCACGGAGCACTGGCAGAGTTTAGAAGAGTAAAGTTGCCTAAAAACTGACGTGGAATCTGGGAATCTGGCTTTGCTACTTTCTAACTCTGTGATTCGGGGCGCCTGGGTGGCTCAGTGGGTTAAAGCCTCTGCCTTCGGCTCAGGTCATGATCCTAGGGTCCTGGGATCGAGCCCCGCATCGAGCCCCGCATCGGGCTCTCTGCTCGCTGGGGAGCCTGCTTCCTCCTCTCTCTCTGCCTGCCTCTCTGCCTACTTGTGATCTCTGTCTGTCAAATAAATAAATAAAATCTTAAAAAAAAAAAAAAAGTGGATCTCTAACTCTGTGATTCCCCGAGCCTGAAATGTTGGCACAACAATGAGACCAACTTCACAGAGTTTTTGTGTAACTGAGATAAACGTTTAGGAAAGAGACATGTTGGGAAGATAGCCACACTGTGCAGCTAGGATTACTCGTCTTTAAACTCCTCAGAGGAAATTTCAAAAACTAGTTATCCCCCCACCTTATGCCATCAAGGAGGCTACTGGCTGGAGGATGTTGTAGGTTTCCTGTGGAATCACTGACCCAGGCCAGGGACTGGATCGGGTATCCCTCTTGATCTCTAAACAAGGGCAGTTCAAATGGCAAGACCAGTCTGCTACTGGGAGGTGCTCACAAACCCCATTCCCTTCTCTGTCACTCATCCCATTTTACACTGGGAAACACATATTCAAAATCATATTTTATAATAAAAATAAAGCCATAATACTTCAGAGATAACAAGAACACAATATTCACTATGAAACGAGTTACCAAGGGCCTATATTTTTACAAAGACCAGTGTTTATTTGAGATAGGCTATCAGATTTGATAGTTCAGGACTTAGAACGCCTAGACAAAAAAATCAAAGGGAAGACTAAAGCTATTTTTCATCTACAGCAATTGCTATCTTTTTTCTCTATAGAGGATACAGATTTTTTTTCCTCTTTATCTCCTATACACACACACACACACACACACACACACACACACCTTCTACAAAATTATCTGGTTACATGGCTGCATCTGAAATACCAGGGCAATTTAATTCCCATTTATATGTTTTTTCTGTTTCTTGTTCAGCTGGTCACAGCAGAATTGAATACAAAGTACCTGACATCTCTGCTGAGAAGGAGAAAAATGGCAAATTATACTCAGTAACAAGTACCCAAGGTCCTGGGGAAGGAATGCAGTTTATTGAATCTTCTACCCCGCCAAACCTTATCCTTGCATTCTTATCGTATCTGTTATCTGCACAGGCAAAGCTTCCCCATATGGGCAAAAGAATGCCCCAGTCCAGAGGCCCCACCTTTGGCAAACAGGTGTTGCTATGCCTGTGAATATAACACCAGCCAGAGCCAAGACTGGGCTTCTCTGCTACAGGCACAGTGGTTCAAAGGAAAAGAACATCCGAGGAATGCAGCTGGGCCAGGCCTGCTCTTGCCCAGAATGTTTGGTTCTGCTTTCCACCTCCCAACATGGAGGGAGAAGGCTGACACACACAGGTGTTCACAGCCATTGGGCCAGAGTCTTATAAGGAAGCAGATGGGGCAGTGAGAAGATGCTGCTTCCTGGTGGCACAGCTCATGGGAAAAAACCAGTAGAGAGGAGATGCAAATCTATTCTTTGTGAAAATAGGCCTCTGGACCCTGCCCTCGGGTCTTCATACCCACGTTACCTTTTCCAGAAGCTTACCACAGACTGGCTGTAATGAGAAAGGATGAGAAGAGCAGATTAAACAGGCCCCCAGAGAAGGAAGAAAGAAGAGGGAGGGGAGGGGGGCAAACCTTATCATCAAGGCACATGCCCCATACCTCCTGGTCCACAGAGAGTCAAAATCAACACACCTACACGTGCTTGGGCCCTTCTGGGAATACAGGCCATACTGGAGGGACCCACAAAGTGATAAGAAGTGATTTCTTCTGGGCAGGCACTTTCAACCTAGCTGAGAAAATAGGTCAGACAAATGGGCAGACTGATGGGGACACGGACACACACACACAGTAGCATGTAACAAATGAAGAACAGTGACAGTTACAGAAAGTACCATTCCAAATGGATAAACAACAGCACCTCTCTACTTGGCTGAGATAAAAACAGAGCAGAGTGGGGTTTCCTCCCACACAAACTCTCTCTGGGGCTCTACTGTCTTATCTGCGATTTTAATGTGGCTCCTAGCCAAATCCCTGCCAACAAGTGCCACAGCAACAGGAGAGTGTAGGTCATTATATTTGTTAATTAGGGGTGGGGGGTGTTTTTTCTTCCTCTTTGAAACACAGGTCCTGACTACCCAGCTGTAGGACTATGGAACATGGTGTGCGGCCCTGGCATGTTCAAATGTGAAATATTTTAAGGGTGCAGTCATTTCTTCCTCCTCAGCACCTGAGTTTCTGCCAATCTCTCAATGAGATAACAGCCTCCTTCCCACAAGACTTTGCTAGGCAGCCACTCACTGGGCA
>ML109788.1:5568-35403 GCA_003697995.1 Taxidea taxus jeffersonii | reverse complement strand
TTTCCTCCTAGTTATTGAAAATCTCTTTTCTTCAGGTGTGATCTTTTTAAGAACTCAGCTTAGCCTGGAAGCCCTTGGGGATATTCAGGAAAGGTGCCTCCAATGGACACACACTAGTCTCCAGAGTGGCTTTGCCCCTGGACTTCACTGCTCACACTTTACCCTCGGGCAGAGGCTCTTGCTGCTGTTATACCACTATGGCCCACATGCACATTGTTGGGGGTAACACTAACCAAGTTCCTGGTCCTTAACTTCCCTTCTGAATGTGACTTCATGTCTCCTGCTTGGGACATTGATGGGAAAATTAAAATTAAAATAGTGTAATGAGCACTATGAAGAGGAAGCTATAAGTGTTCAGAATCACCTCTTGAGTCTGAGGTGGTGGGCTGGGTCAGCTTCAGCGAAACCTTCCTCGCAGAAGAGTATGTAGTATGAGGCCCGGCTGGTCAAAAGGAGTTGGCTGTAAAATGGAGTTTGAGGCAGAGTTAACACCTTGACAGGTGGTCAGGTTCACTGTGAATCCATTCACTGATCCAGGAACACTGGGTATGAAGGAGGAAAATGCTATTTTCCTACCCCACCTTATAGAATGTTAGCCCAGCTCCTAAAAATTCATGTTACAAAATCAGTGGATGCTCTGTAAAAGCAACCATGTGAGGAATAAAAGGCTGGAAAGCATGTATGCAAGTCAGTAACTGCTAAGGTGATGGGTTTGATGGTGGATTTTATTCTTGCCTTTACATTATGCGCTTTCTTTGGTTTTATTTTACTAACTTTAAAATTATATTTAGAGGGGCACCTGGGTGGCTCAGTGGGTTAAGCCTCTGCCTTAGGCTCAGGTCATGATCCTAGGGTCCTGGGATCCAGCCCCACGTCAGGATCTCTGCTCAGCGGGGAGCCTGCTTCCTCCACTCTCTCTCTCTCTCTGCCTGCCTCTCTGCCTACTTGTGATCTCTGTCTGTCAAATAAATAAAATCTTAAAAAAAATAAAATAAAATTATATTTAGAAAGAATTATATTTGAATTATATTCAAAAAAGATCTCTGATAGATAGCCCTGGTCTCATTTCTGGGTCACAGCATGAGACGCTCATCTCCCAGGTGGCATTGGTCTTAGTCTGTAATATATTAGCAGAGGCTCTATTAGGAAATGATAAGGCCACATACCGAGGTCTCTAAAATGCAGGTGATTTCTCTGCCACGGCAAGGAGTGTTATCCTATATCAGCCTAATGAATCTGCTCTTTTCATATTTATGGCACCCATTAGGGTGTCTCATTTGTGGTGTTGCTATTTCAGAAAATGGGAGGAAATTCGGCAACGCTGTTTGTGATGTGGCTGCAGAATTCCCTGCTGGCTGCCGGTCCCAGAGAGCTGTGTGTCCAGCATACAATATCCTTTGTTCCAGCATCTGCGTCTTTTCCTCACGCAGGCAATCAGTGCAAGGAGGCAATCACGTTCCCCACGCTCGTGCAGCCCAGGGATCGAAGCACAATTTGGCGTCTTTGTCATTTTCAAAAATCAAATCTGTCTAGGGACCAAGTTCCAACAGCAGCTGTTTTTGCTTTATGTTTTATTTAAAGACATTTAATTTTGAGCCTTGCATGTTTCCAATTTTTTTTTTTCAGAGCAGACTGTGTGCATGTATAGAATACCATTGATTTGTGTAGAGTAGTCCTTTTATTAGGGGTAAGTGCTTTTTAGGATAAAATCAGATTAAAATTATTATAGTTATACATGCTTTTTAAAATTGTTTCACTTGAAATAATAGAAACTATATACCAAATGCATAAAATACTTACTCTTTGGTAGGCTTTGTGCCAAGTGATTTATATACATTTTTTTCGGTAAGCCTTACCAGAATCTTATGAAGTAGACAGAGAAGTTAATGCCCATTTTATGGGTGAAATCTCAAAGGGGTAATGACTTGGGCAAGTTCTCACATCCAATGAATAGGAAGCTGGGCTTTAACCACAAAATTCACATGAAATACAATCTATGTGATGTTGCAAATGTGTATAACATACCTGTATACCCTATTATCTCTTACTGATGCTCAGACTTTCAAATGACATTTTCTTTCTCTTTTTCCATTTTCTGTTTCAATTTTTCTACCTCTCAACCTTTTTGCTCCTTCTGATGTTGACTAGTCCTGCTTGTGGGTCACAGACTGTGATCTGGGTGGGCAGAGCATCAGATGACCCAGGTGCCAGGAGGACAAAGCTCCCGATTGTCATACCAGACAGCATGGGTTTCTCTCTTGCTTCTGCTCTGTGCTAGCTGAATGTTGGGTGAGTCCTGCAGCTTCTCAGAGCCCCAGCTTCCTTGTTTTGCATGCTGGTTGGTGCCAACAATGGTTGGTGGTCTGGGTGCCCATGGGGGCTGTTATGAGGATGAACTATGAGAAGGCTATGAAAGCCCTCTGCCATGTTCTTTGGGTCCTCTGTGAGGAAAATTTGTCTCTCATAAAAGATAGCAAAGTAAGTAGAAACAGGAACCACTACCAAGTCAGAGGTCCAGAAGAGCAGGAGCCAGAAAAGGTCACATGGGATCCAGCACAACTCCAGGAGCCAGAATTAGTCACCATCCCAAGGCGGACACATTTGTTTTTTCCTGCTCCAGGAATTGGTCATGAAAACAACCTTAGCACCCTCTGCCTCTGTTTCTACCAAACCTGCCACTCCTGATGAACTGATTTCTACTCCTATCTCTCTGCCTTGTGGCTTTTGCTACCTTATGTCTCCTTACTCATAGCCTTCTCTTCTGATTTATTTTGCTTTTGTTTCTGGTAAGGACCACTAACTCCTTCTGTAGGTCTCACACATAAACTGCCAAGGGAGAATATTCAGTGTATTAGCAGCAGCGGTGTGCTGGTTAATGTCCAACAACTGGATGTCTGTGGGAGGTTTGGGGTTGGGGGAAGCCCTGATTTGTAATATTTGCCAATTTCCATGATGCAAATAATCCCACTACTGTTGATTTCAGGTGACCCACATAATGTCACCTGGCTCCTCAAATCCTGAAAATGGAACATTTGGATCCTGTAAATCAGCATGAGCCAGTTCCCAGACATCACTGTCACCCCTGTCTGCCACTGTATAGTTTCTGGTCAATTTAGGGATCAGCTTGTCTTGAACTGGGTTCCCATCCTCATCCAGGTCCATGTAGCTGTGACCCAAAGGTAGCAGGTTCAGATGTTTAATCTTTCTTGAAAAGTCCTCTGACATGCAGGGTTCACAGCTCATAATAAACTCTCCAATATAAATATTATTTAACTCTCAATTTATGTATCATGAAGAGGAAAGGTGTAAAATGAAGATAAACACAAATTAGAAGATGACTAATGATGTAAAACAGGTGTAAAAAATAAGCAGTGGGAGTTCAGAGATAAGAAACGTCGGGATGCCTGGGTGGCTCAGTTGGTTAAGCGACTGCTTTCGGCTAGGGTCATGATCTCGGCATCCTGGGATCGAGTCCCGCATTGGGCTCCTTGCTCAGCAGGAAGCCTGCTTCCTTCTCTCTCTGCCTGCCAGTCTGTCTGCCTGTGCTCACTCTTTCTGAAAAATAAATAAATAAATCTTAAAAAAAAAAAAAAAAAGAAATGTCACTTCCTGGTGGGAGAAAACCAAGAAGACTTTTTGGATTATGTAGCACTTGTACTGAGCCTTCAAGGATGACAAAACTTGGAAGTTGTAGAAATAGAGGGAAAAATATTCAAGATACAAAGAATAAGAGCTGGAAGAAAAATGTGGACTGGAGAAGGCATGGAATAGATATGGTCAGTGGCACGTCATTTACTTGGAGCAAAAGGTGTGTGAAGGGGAGGACGAGGTGATCATATCATCAAGGAGAGCTGTAGAGGACCTTGTGTGTCAAAATAAATTGGGTGGGATATATTACACTGCTTTACTCTGTTGCTATTACTAAATGGAAGTGAAGTGTACGTTTGTTAAAGCTATCATCTGTATCATAACGTGGGTCAACTGAAGTAGAATTTGCAAGACTTCTGATAATAACATGGTACTAAGTCACATAAATTGGTTCTTTCCCCTTTCCATCCTTTTTAAATAGCTAATGTTATTATTTATATTAACTTTTTGCACTGAGTGGTATCAACAAGATGAGACAGATCACCAGTGAGTATCAGGCTGGGATAAATCTGGAGATCTGGGTTCTAGTCTCTGCTTTGTCACCAACTCAAAGAGTGACTTGGGGAAAGTCACTTCTTTGCCAATCTTGGTCTGTCCTCACATCTGTAATCTTGCAGGGTGGTTATGATGGTAACTTTCTTATCTTTTCCAAGTCTATAATCACATACACATGACCTCTCCAGATCGTTTCAAATAAAGTCATTCATTATTTGGGTGCTAGCAAAGGGCAAATAATTCCATGACCTCAGCACAGATAATTTTCCTTTGGGAAACAGCTACTTCTGGGAAACAGCTATTGCCAAAATTCATATGTGATAGAGGATGGGCATTCTGGTTAATTGAGTTTTCCTATTAAGGTGAAGAGTTGTGAAACTTATTTAAACCCTTTCTGTTAGTAATATGTCCCAAATGTTCTAGCTGGTGTTTTTGACCTAAGAAACACAACTTTTAAAAGTAGGAAGCTAATTATTAAGGAATATATACATGATGGTCACTGAATAATAATAAATAATAATAATGTCCATAATTTATAGAACATTTATTCTCTGCCAGATACTGATCTAAGAGCCTTATATGCATAATCTCTTTCAATATTGCCAAGAAATATAAAAGCCAGGCAAACTATTATAGCACCTTATGATGAGTTAAATCGTGGTCCCCAAAAGATGTCTATATTTTAATCATTGGAACTTTTATGGATGTAAATGAATGTAATCTTATTTGGAGAAAGGTCTTTGCAGATGTAATTAAGCTAAAGATCTTGAGATAAAACATCATCTGAATTTTCACAATAGGCCCTAAACCCAATGACAGATGACCTTATAAAAGACACACAGAAGAGAGACATATAAAGAAGAGGAAAATGCCATGTGGCAATGGGGGTAGAGATTTCAGTGATGTGTCCATGAGCCAAGGAACACCCTGAGCCACCAGAATCTGGAGAAAGCAGGGAAAAGATTGTCTCCTACAATTTTCACAGGGAGCACAGCCCTGCTGACACCTTGAGATTAGACTTGGGGCCTTCAGAACTGTGAGAACAGAAATTTTTCTTCTTTAAGCCACAAAGTTTGTAGTAATTTGTTATAGCAGTCATAAGAAATGAATACACACTTTTTTACAAATATAAAATGAGGCATCGGTTAAACTTACCTCAGATTCCATGTTTGGTAAGTGATATTGCATAAAACTTACATAGGCAGCTTTAGAGCTTGCTTTCAATCTTAATAGAATGTTGTATCTCATAACTCTATCTTCATAGAGATATAGAAACTACCAGTTACAGTACACTCTGGAAAGTGCTTTAAGAAAATGGGGCAAATATAAGGTGCTATAGGAGAACAAAGGGGACACATAAGCCAGATTTTGAGGGGGTATTAGTGAAGGTATCCTAGAATAGATGATACTAGGATGAGTTTTAATGATGGAGAAATTTTTCCAGAAAATAAAGTGGGAAGAGTTTTCCAAGCAAGGAGGTCAACCAAAGAGGGTGAGAAAGAGTGAAACATCTTTTGGGAATTACAACAGTTAGATGGGTCCTGGGGGTTCCTGGAAGAGGGACAGGTGATGTGGCAGAAGATCAAAGGAAAGACCAACTGATGGTAAGTCGTGTGCCAAGCTAGAGATCATGAACTCTTCAGGCAGTTGGAGACTTGGGGGAGGTTGGGGAAGTCTGATTGCATCATCAGATCAGTGTCTTGCAGACTTACAGCATACAGCACCATGCAAGATGGAATAGAGAGGGTTGATGCAGAAGAAGATAGGATGCACATTAGAGCACTGGAGATGGTGATGGAGGGGAGAAAGCACATTTAGCAGACATTTTTACCTGGTGACATGAAAAGGGTGACCAATGGGATATCAAGGGTGAGAAGAAGGAAAGGCATGGGTTGCCTTGCAGGTGTCAGGTGTGGGGAACTGGGTTGATGGTGGTGACCTCAGCTGGTACAAGAAGTAAAGGAGGTACCCAGTCTGGGGTAGTGACAAGGATGGGATCAGAGACAGGGAGTACAAATAAATATTTCACCGATGGCTGAGAACCTCCCATGTTTTTTTTTTTTTTTTTCTCCTGAATATGTGAACTTCTACATATGGCTCATGGCTTTGGAACCACTGTGGTGGTATATATTGAATTTGCAATGAACTCTAAGAAGACGAAGAAGGGAGCCAACACTGACTACATATTGTTGGTTGGGTGTCTAACTTACATTATTATATTCAGTCCCTAGAGTAGAACATCCAGATAAATGTTATCCATATTTCATAAATGAAGAAATCAATTAAAATGCTAAAATGATTAAGTAACTGGACCAACATCACAAGGTTAGTCAATGTCTGGAGAGCCTAGATTTTAGATCTCATCTTCTTTTCTGCTGCCTTCTGGTCATAGAGGTAGAGTGCTTTTTGAGTCACATCTTCCCCATTTATTAGCTGTCTGACCTTTGGAAATTTGCTTAACCACTCTATCTTCAATTTTAGCAGCTGTCAAAAGGGGATAAAAATAATAGTGCCTGTTCTCTTTGACTCAAATAAGGGCCTATGACTGAAATCTCTGCAAATGGTAAAAGCCTAGGAAAATATGAGTAATTATTTATGTGATTAGCCTAGACTTCAAATTTTATTTTTTGAGATAAGTCTTGACTTCACCAAGTTTTCTTGTGATTTTTCTGATTTCCCCCTAAAAGTTTGGTAACAGTTTTCTAGTTAACCATGTTTTTTAAACTTGGGCTTCTTTAACTATTCCTATTCAAATCACTCCAAGCAGATTCTAAGTGTGCTCCTCTAAAGACCTACAAAAACAATCTCACTCCATTGATAATGGATTTTTGTTGGTCATGTGAACACCAGATCTATCCTTGTGCCTCATGAAATGTGTTCAACAATAGATACACCTTCTGCTAAACTTAGAGGTGATATGAGAAGAAACAACCAGTATTTCAACTGAGCAAGACAGGTGTACGTCATTTTATAGTACCTAGTAGTATGGACTGATTCTCAGTCATTCTGCAAACTCTGGGATCTAGCAGAGGCTGGTATCTTCAGTGCAGAAAATGTGGGTATTTACTGTTTGCTCTATAACATATAGGGTGGCATTGGTTCATCTCTAATATGTATCCAATTCTAAGACAAATTTTTTACCTCAAAAAGCCCAGCATAAGAAAAAAAAAGAGAACTATAAAAACAGGCACACAGCCACAGATAAAAGCTAGTAGCACTTTTCAAAGGCATGGGTGTATGTATGTGTAATGTAAAGTAACACCATCTTTTATCATATCTTTAAAAAATTGTGTGAAGAGCTAACAGCAAAAATGTTGAGAGGACAGTTGTGTAATTAGCAAAACAAATATCTTTTCTTAGAAAGGACAACCTATGTCCATTATACAACTTTGCCCTAGTCTTTACAAAGGTGATGAAAGTAGTAGGAAATAGTGTAAAGAAAATTAGCCTGGGAACCAGGAGATAGAAAAAAAAAATATATATGCATTTGTAGATATATATATATGTGTGTATATATATATATATATATATATATATATATATATATATATTTCTCTCTCTTTTTTTAGATATATTGTGTTAAACTCTTAAGGTACTTGGCATTGGGTTTTAATTAATGCCACTGAAAGATCCCTGTGTCTGCAACATGGGTGTGTAGTGTGGAGGAGTGGTAAAAATAAGTTAGAGTACATTCACACTGTAGATAGAAAAAAAATCAAAATCCTAATGCCTCAGCATAGGTAACTTAATATTTTAAGTAATTCCTATTGGATCTTTTCTGGCCAATTGTCCAAACTTGAACAAATCACCAAGGTCAGGGGATGGAATCATATTAGGTAGGCCTGAGTTATTTGCTCACTCTGGTGGTCAGGGTAAAGGAATTGTCAACTGTTCCTGCTTCACAGTGAAAAATGGGCTTTGCTTTCAAAGGGGAAATAACTTCTGGACCAATAACAATGCATGTCCACTGTACCTTTATTACTTGTTATTCTTAGTGCTACAGGATCCAAGATCATTTCTGGATTCCCACCAGGTTCTCCCCACTTAGAATCTTCCACTGAGGATCCCACTTAGGATTCCGTCTTACTCACTCCTGTACCAGTGTGTAAATTCTTTGTCATTGAGAACTCAGCTCCCATTTCATCATTTCTAAGGCACCTTCCCAGACAATGCTTATCCAGGAAGGCTGTTTTCTCTGATACAGTGCATGCTTTATAATCACCAGTTCACCATAGTCTGTTGAGCCTGAATCTCATCCAATCACTTTTCCAGGCCATTTGCCTCTCTTAATGTATCTCTCATTTCTTTCTTGTCCTCCTCCCCATCACCACCCTAGTTCAGACATTCATTTTTTTCTCACTTGGATGACTGAGTATATTCTTATTTGCCTCCAGTCTCCCATTTCCTTCAGGGCAATTTTCCCTGAAGCACACAGCTCTGACCATGTTAACACTGACTTAAAAAACTGAAAGGTAACGTGGAAAGGTAGAGCTGAATGAGAACGAAACCTCATGTGAGCTAGAGGTTCCTTTCTGAACAGCTGTTAGCTCACCTTAAACCCAGTCCAAAAGGTCTAATGAGAAAGTCTGCAGCAAAGTTAGAATCAATTCGCAGTGGTTTCAAGAGCTGCAAAAAGGGAAGGGACCAGAACTGGAGTAGGGAATGGAGGGGGAGGATATGCAACTACCAACAAGGATGAGGTGAGAAGAATCCCAAAATAGCAATATTTCAAAGGGAGGAAACACAGGACTTCATATGAGCAGTCATGGTTTGACTAGTTTGAGTTGTTTTTAGAAAAAGAGTCATGGGGGTGGGGTGCCTGGTTGGTGTAGTCAGTTGAGTGTCTGACTCTTGGTTTTGGCTTGGGTTGTGATCTCAGGATTGTGAGATTGACCTCCATGTCAGTGGGAAGGCAGCTTGGGGTTCTTTCTCTCTTTCCTTCTGCCTCTTTCTTTTCCTCTCTGTAAAATAAATAAATCTTTAAAAAGAAATAAAGAAAGAATCATGGCCCTGCCCACTGGGACTGTGGTATACTTTGATTGTGTTTGGGTATCCAGGTAGACCTATTTATTTATTCACTAGGCAAATATTTGTTGAATAGCTACCATTTGCCAAGGACTGTGTATCAAAGAATGCACATGGAAACCTTGGAGTGTGATTATGGTTGACCTGAGTGGTCATGGGTAGAAAGACAAGAGACATTTTTTGTGTTTTCAGTTCATCCAGCTGTGTGCCTTCTGCCCAGTGGGTATTCAAAATCAATTCAAATTGAAAACCAGTTAATGCCACTAAAGAGAGTTCCATGGATTCATAAAAATTAGGGAAGGAGTAATAAGCATCTTTAGTGAGGTAACAGTATATTCATGGCCAAAAGATACAACTTTGGGTTTGTTCGACTTTGCTCTGTATTGTTTATTAACTAGAAGATAAAATCCCTAGATGTGTCTTTTTTTTTTCCTCTTTCCCCTTCTTACTTTCCTCATTTTTCTCTCTGCAAACTTCTCATTAACACATTTTAATGAGTATAAATGAGGACTTCATGTCCCAAGAAAGAGAAAAGCCAAGCAGCGTGCACAGAGAGAGAGACAGAAAATAAGCAATTATCGCTATGGGTTTTTATATTTCTGGGCCATCCTTGAATCTCATGTTGCTTGCCAAGTCGGCAGAAGATGACTCCTAATTGCATGAGAAAGATGAGATTGGTGATAAAAGCACAGATGTAAATATAGTTATGGTGTAGATATGGATATCAATATAGATATAAATATAATCTCTCTGTTGTATCTTTGAGTCTGTACCATTCATTTGACTTCTCTTTGTTCTCCTCTTATGTCATTTTCATATATACATAATATTTTAAGCTCAGTCCATAAGAGATTCCTAAAGCCATTTTCCTGTCACCCAATGTGAGGTCCTGGACTTAGATAATATTGACTTCGGGTGTTAAATCTCTCCCAACAGTTCTAGAATGCTATAGGCAGTTCTGGCTTATCGAATACTTGATCGGTTCTATGAAAAGAGACTTTGCATAGTCCCCAACCCATTTCTGTCACTGGGGCTGTTTTTTTTTCCAGAGCCCAGTCCCAGTGAGGCCTTCCTGTCATCTAGGGCACAGGTGGGCTGACCCTTATGGACCTACAGTGATCCTCTCCCATTTTCTCTTAATCCTTACTGCAGCCCTGTGAGGTAGAAATGGATTTCCTTGGGCCAGTAGTTTATAGTCTTTTTGAATTGGTGGATCCCTTTTAGTGTGATCATTGTCACACTAACTATACTTTTAGTATCCATTCAGTGAAAAAAATCACAATGAGCAAAATCTATCCTGAGTTCACTCACTCTTTTGTGGAGGTACACAATAATAGCAAAGCATTAAAAATGTGTAACATGTATCTGACACTTATGATGTGCTAGGCATGGAACCAAACATTTATGGTGATTTTCTTATTTTCTCATGACAATCTTTTGGGATATGTCTTTTCATCTGCGCCATTTTACAGATAGGAATACTGAACTCCTGAGATGGGTGAGGTAGTTGGTTCAAAGCCACACATCTAGTAAGCAACAGAACAGGAATTCAAACCTACCCAGTGAGGCTTTAAGAGCCAGCATTCTTAGCTATGATGTGGTTTAGACTTTCATTTGGAAAAAGTAGAGACACCTTTGTTGAGTTGGCAGATCCTGGAGACAATAGGATTGTCATGGGATGAATGAGATAATGTATATAG
Organism: Taxidea taxus jeffersonii; assembly: GCA_003697995.1. NCBI lineage: Eukaryota > Metazoa > Chordata > Mammalia > Carnivora > Mustelidae > Taxidea > Taxidea taxus. The sequence continues at coordinate 24,535 of ML109788.1, read as the reverse complement.
AGAAATCACATAGTGCCTGGTGTGCTCAGCAAATGTTACTTCCAAGGATAATGAATGTCTTTAACTATGATCCTCACTGCTAAAAAAGATTTGGTAAGTGATCTTTCTATGATTACTGTAAGGGTTGAGGATCAAGATGTCAATATATTTGGCATGGTGGCCTTGGTCACAGGGGTGAACCAGCTGGGGTGAATGGGATGGTGCAGTGACCCTTGGCATTAGAATTCTTGATCCTTAAGTCAGTGTCCTGGCCTTGGGCAGCAGCAGCAGGGGCACAGTGTCCCTTGGTTGACAAGGGAGACAGAGTGGCCACTTTGGCATCTTTGGTGACCAATAATAGCAACATCATAATTTAGAGAGGAAAGAGAAAAGGTAAAAGTCAGGTAATTCACAGAGCCCTTAGGAGACACCTCCTAGGGCCTGGAAGGATGCTTTTGGGGACATCTGAAAAGGGTGGGAGCAAGAGAGATGAAAGTCTGTGAATGGCCCTCTTTCTCCTAGATTGGTTCTGGCTGGAGCACAGTTGTTATCACTGCCGTCTTCCCTGAGGTTTGTGTGAATTTCTTCTTCCAGCTGTGTATAGATAAGATGGCCTGAAGAGGGATGCCTGGGTGGCTCAGTTGGTTAAGTGGCTGCCTTCAGCTCAGGTCATGATCCCAGCGTCCTGGGATCGAGTCCCGCATCGGGCTCCTTGCTCGGCGGGGAGCCTGCTTCTCCCTCTGCCTCTGCCTGCCTCTCTGTCTGCCTGTACTCTCTCTCTCTAACAAATAAATAAAAATAGAATCTTAAAAAAAAAAAAGATGGCCTGTATGGAATGTATATGTCTTAAATAAATTACAAGAGGAAGAAAGAAAGAGGGAGAGAAAGAAAGAAAGAAAGAAAGAGAGAGAAAGAGAGAATGAAAGGAAGGAAGAAACAAAGAATACAAACACACACTTGCCAGTGTGTGACTGAGCTAACAAGGAGTAAGGGATTTCTAAAAGGATAGAACTACAAACCAACAAATCATGAATTGAAAACAGAGATATGAGTAATCATAAGACAGAATAATCCTGGGTAAAGTGACATGTACCAGAAATTTTGAGGATTATTTTCACACATACTATAAGAAATGGATTCATGCAACAAGGAAGATATGGGCTTAAGATCCCCTCATAAACCATGACTCTCAAAGCATCTATACCATCAGGGAATAGCTGGTCTAGAAATATATGTCTTTCTTCCCCTGATAAGAAATTATGTTTGTTTCTGCTGTGACTCTGCATAGAATTCAATTGATGACAATACTTGTCTCCCCTGGAGATGGTTAGGTCTGGTCCAGGTCTGTTCTCATGTGGACCTAGGATTACATTGTACCATCGATGGCATCAGGAAAAATAAAGCCAAGAAATCCTTAGTTGAGAGCAGTTCCTGGTGTCCAAAAATACCATATGCAAATTCTATCAGAGGGTCAGTGTCTTCATGTCAGAGTCTTCAGGATGCCCATAGGTTAACTTCAGACAAATACAAACTCTTAATGACCAAATAAGCATGGAAACAGGCCATCAAGAGTAATACTCAGAAGAAACAATTACCAACAGGTTTTGACCTTAGAGGTCTTTAGATATCGGGGCCATCAGATATGGAAGATATACTACCTAAGAATATCATGTTTAAAGAAGTGAACGGTGGGATAAATATAGCAAGGAAAAGGAGACTATCAGTCATGACCAAGCAGGTTTAGTAAAGCATGAAAGTTGAAGATAAAAATACAACGATTGAAATTAAAATCCAATGGATGGGTTAAAGAAAGGATGACTCACAATGATGATGTGACAGCTGACAGGTATATATTACTTACTGCATGCTCAGTGCTCTTCTAAGCCCTTTGTAAACACAGCAGAAGAAGGAGAAAATTAAAGTTAGTTAGACAAATTGACTTTAGAGAGAGAAAGGCATAGGAAATATGGATGTGAGTGTGATGTCTCAAATTTACTGGTATCGTGTCTCAGACATAGTTAGAAAACTCATCTTTAGCTTTAGTTTCTTTAGATGGAAAATAGAAATAAAGGAGGCTACTTATTTCTAGAATGCCTGGGATTTGGAGTATTTCATTGTAGGACTATTTCTGAAGTTAAGTTTATCAACCCTAAAAGAGTAAAATAATAAGAGAAAGTGATTGACTTGATCCATTCTCAATATTTTCTGGTTACCTTCTTTAGGACTTTTTCTTGACTTTTAAAAAATTCTATTATTATGGAGATTTAGAAATTGGGTATATATTACACAATTAACTTTTTAAGATTTTATTTATTTATTTGAGAGACAAAGCATGAGCATGGGGAGGAGGAGACAGAATTCCAAACAGACTCCATGCTGAGAGTGGACTCTGATGTGGGGCTCAATCCCACAATTCTGAGATCACGACCTGAGCCAGAATCAAGAATCTGATGACACTCAACTGACTGAGCCATCCAGGTGCCCCTGTTACACAATTATAATTCAAATCCTCAATATAGTTTTTATCTGACCCAAATCATATAAGTGACCAAGAACCCTCATGGCTGAGAGAATGTCACTGATACATCAGACAGCAGGTATTTTCAGTCTGTTGCGTCACATTATTCCCACGCCTGGTGAACCACGGCAAACTCATACATTATTAGGTGATTTAATAAATGGATGATCATTAAAAATCCTACTTGTTAGAACAACTCTGCTGTTTAGATACTTCTAACATTCAGAATCCAAGAAAAAACGTAGTTCCATACTAGAATACTACCCAGTTCATAGAATTGTTTTGAAAAAGAGTTAATGAAAATACAGTTAATTGTCACATAGTAGGTACTTATTCCTCTTAGTGTTCCTGGTTTTCAAGGAGTAAAAAGAAATTCTGGCATATTTAATTAGAAAATAAGTTCAATGAAGACTAGTTGTGAAGGTTCCCAGAACTTATGGGAGGCCTTGGAGAATGAGCAGGGACCAAAGAAGGCAAGGCCCAGCCACCAGTCTACCACAGATCTAGTTGGCTAGGATACTCACTAATATCTCTGATCTGGACACTTCCCACCACACCACTGGATTCTTGAATCACCCTCTTTGACAAATAATATCCATGGCCCTGGTGCCTTTAAGTCGTTCCTTCAAGGTTCAAAGTCTTAGAGGGTGGAGGCTGTGAATATCCATCCGGTGGTATGTAGGTCTTGGGGTGGTGCCCTTGATACTAAAGAGCAGACAGAACATCTGTCCTCCTTTGGCTTCTGTTTCTGGAGATGTTGTCCTGCTTTTATTTTTCTTGAAATAGGAAGAAAAGGAAGGGTGTTCACATGCTGGGCAGATACTGCCAGGGGTCCCAAAATCTTCATTCCCTCAAATCAATAACTAGTGGGAGTTGTACCAGGGTTTAATAGATTAAAATTTTGGGGCACCTGGGTGGCTTCGTCATTAAGCATCTGCCTTCACCTCAGGTCATGATTCCAGGGTCCTGGGATCGAGCCCCACATCAGACTCCCTACTCAGCAAGAAGCCTGCTTCTCCCTCTCCCACTCACCCTGCTTGTGTTCCCTCTCTTGCTGTCTCTCTCCCTCTCTCTGTCAAATACATAATAAAACAACAAAAAAATTGATGTAAAGTTTTAAAAAGTGTCTCATCTTAGTGAATCAAGTCTTTGTTTTCTGGCATCAGTGATCTCTTAATTTTTTTTCCTGAGAATTGTATTTTTTTTATTTGCAAAATAAGGCATTCACAGCAGGAGGAATCTTTGTGGTGATGAAAATGCTCTGTGTCTTGACTGCATCAATGTCAATACCTTAGTTGTGATATTATACCACAGTTTTGCAAGATGTTATCACTTGCAAAAGTTATCACAGGGGAAACTGGCTAAAGGGAAAATGTAGGATCTGTCTGTATTATTTCTTACAACTGCATGTAAATCTAAAATTGGCTCAAAATAAAAAGTTTATTTTTTTAAAAGGCATGCTTGTGGTGAAAAAAATAGAAACATTACAGAAAATTCACCTTTTCATCAGAACCCCAAGTCCAGCTCACCTGAAGTGGAACTAATATTTTGATAGATGTACACATCACAATATGATTATATATATATATATATATATAATGTTATAATGTGATTGCCTATAAAAATATAAGCAAAAAATACTTATTTCAACAGACTTTTTTTGCAATATATCTTTTCACCCAATAGTATATACAAGCAACTTTCCATGCAGAATGATTTCTGTTATTTTTGTGAGTCTATGGCTACCTCATTTTCCCAGACCTTTTTCCTCCCCTTTAGGCTGTGAACTCACTGACAGATAGGACTATTTTTCATTGCTGTATCTTCAGCACCTAGCAACATGTCCCCTACATGATGGGTCCCCAATACATGTGTGTAGGATATCAGGGAGACCATGTTGTCTAAAAAGAACAGTGAGCATCACAATGTATGGCAATATCTCACTGAGGGCAAGTTCTAAGATGTCTAGGAACCAGGGCTTCAATTTGACTTTGGAGGGGGTGTCTGAAAATTTCACTGCCCTATCTAGCTGGCATGTTCTGTCTATTTCTTCAGTGGATGTCCCTGACTCATTACTGCATTAGCCTTCAGGAGCATACTCCCTGTCTATCTCTTTGGCTCAACAAATGCCTGACCCCCATCAATCTTGCAATTAGGTTGCATTGTTGCTGGTCCTTGAAGTTTAATTTCAGAAAGCAAGAAGCCAATGTCAAAGATATCTCTTTATTTAGCATAATTCCACAAAAAATTTCTCAAATAAATACATTCAACCACTGGTAAAAAAAAAAAAAATAATTTTATGAACACAGAAGAGACTTAAAACACTTTGGGCCATTCCAGGTAAGTAAAATGTATTCCCTGCCCTTTCATAGGTTAAAATTTCCTGGAGAAGATAAAAGCAGATTACTGAAAATCTTGGAATAAAATAGCATCGGCATTATACCAAAGGTGCAAGCATTATGTTTGAGGAATATTGTGGTGGTAACAATTTTGATCATCAGGGTCCCTTTGCAGAAAAAAATGATTTAAAGCATTACAAGATAACTATGCATATGTGTGTGTGTGTGTGTGTGTGTGTGTGTGTATACACACATATATGCTGTGAAGAGCAATATGCCATTCTATCTATCATCTATCTATCTATCTATCATCATCTATCTCATTATAGCACAGAGGAAAAGGAGGTTAATTTCTCTTGATCTGGGAGTAGCAGAGACAATTTGCTTCAGGGTAAATGTAGGGTTTACAGAGTCATAATCAACAAACACAATTCACTAGAGAGACTGGACGTGCTGGGAGAAGAGCATGTGATAAAGCAAACGGGGGTATCATACAGATGGTATTTGGGAAAGTCAAGTGTCTAAGGTTATTGGAGCAAGAATGTGAACTTCAAATCAAATAGCAAACTTCAAAAACATGCTCTGTCAGAAAAATTACTTATTCCTCCGTTCTATTTTTTTTTTTTTTTTGAGAGCCTTCTCTAGTCGAGATAGCAAACACTCATGCAGAGTTTAACACATACTTGGTACTGTTCTAAGTGTTTTCATATATTAAATTATCTAATCCTCACAACATGCTGGATATACTACCTACTATACTTGGTTATTTCCATTTTACATACACAGAGATGAAGGCACAAGGTGGTTAAATGGTTTAGTCACACAACTGGTAAGCAGAGGGGTGATTTCAATTCAGAGAGCCTAGCAGTGATATCTTCTCTTAACCATGACACTATACTGCTATATTCAAAGAGGTATACCATGGGCTGGAGACAGACAAGTGGCCATGGGCCTGGTTTTCCTCTTCTATCTAGAGCTCACATTCTTGGGGAAGGTATTAAACAAACATCAATAGGCACAAAATTAGTATAAATCAGTGGACTCTGACATAGCTGGAGTAGGAATGAGGCTGAAGCTCAGGACAGGTATATGTGAGCAGGTGACAGTTGTTTTGTGGCCTGCAGGATGATCAGGAATTGTTCAGGTAGAGAGGATGGAAGATGTGAGGGGAAGTCTGTTCCTACACCAGGAATCATCCTTTGTGCAAGTCTTGAGGCAATAAGGAGTAGTAGATCCCTTATCAATAGAGAAGCAGAAGGAAGGCTGGTTAGGACAGTGTTAGAGGAATGTCTTCAGTCAAGGTGGTGAGGAGAGGATAGTGCTGGGCCTCTGCTAGGATTTTTATTTTTATCCTAAGGGTAATGGGAAATGAGACTCCTCTGAGTGGTTCTAAGCAGAGGGTTGGCATGAAATGTATTACAAAAGCTCGCTCAGGCTGCTATTTGAGGAAGTGTGTGTGTGTGTGTGTGTGTGTGTGTGTGTGCATGCACACACACATGTGTGGTGGCATGGGCAGGAAATGAGCAAGAGTGGCTCTTGGGAGCCCTCTTGGAAGACTAATGAAGTTATAATGGTGGTTTGGCTACCAGTGGTGGCTGTGGAGATGGAGATATATGAAGATCCAAGAGACATTTTGGAGATAGAATCCATATGATATGATGACTGATTGGATATGGGGACTGAAAAAAACAGGTTTGCCTGAGATGACTCCCAAATTTCATGACTATCTAGAGCAAGGGTTGGCAAACTTTTCCAGCAAAAGGCCAGATGATAAATATTCTAGGCTTTGTGGACCATATGGTCTCCTGAACTCCTCAACTCTGCTGTTGTTCTCCAAAAGCAGCCATAGACAACAGTAGGAAACGGGCATGGCTCTGTTCCTGTGAGACCTTACTTAACACAGAAAACAGGCCAGAGTTAGTTGTTGGCCTTATTTTGCCAACTCCTGGTCTGGAGGATGTGAAGGTCATGGAGATGCAGTACTCTGGAGGAAGATGGGCTAGGCAAACAATTTCTTATATCATTTAATTTCCTTCTCATGAAATCCCATGAAGTAGCTGCAGTTATTCTCTTCATGAGAGAAAACAATCTACACTTTGGCACTGTTAATTCACTTATCCAATGTCACACGGCTAGGAAAAGGCAAAGTCAATATTTGAATTCAGATCTTTTACTTCCAAGCCCATGAAGGACCTTCCTGTTACCCCATGCTATCTCTGTTCCTTTTTCCCTGCAACTATTCCATGATGGTGGCAAAACTTTGTTTTGAAAGATTTTTTTACTTTCCCTCAAGGGCACTTTTCTTCTTTGAATGATTTTTTTAAAAAGCCAAATAGAAAGGGACAGTGAGTTTCTAAATGTACCATCGTTGCTTTTGTTCAGTACAATAGACTTTATATTGCTTTGTCCAGTCCCTACAAAGTGGGACATAGGAGGTTTGTTTTCAAGAAATTAGCATTGTATTTTTTTTTCTCTCTCTCTCTCTCTTTTTTTTTTTTACTCCCGACATGATTTTATCTTGGGGATAAACAGTGTTATTTTCATTCTCTCCATTTGAGCCCCACATTGAACGTTTTCTATTAAAATTTAAATAAGCCTCTTCAGAGACAGATGAAGATGCAAGGCTAAAATGAGCTGATTCACTAGAATTTGTTCCTGAGAATATAACTTATTTTCTCTTATAGCTTATGCAACTCAGTTTCATAATGGAAGTTTTAAGTGGGCCAGCATTGTGTTGTTATAGTCATTTCCTCCAACTTTTCCACCCAGAATAGCCAACTGCAAAGGGGGTAATGAAGGCCACAAGTTTTCTCTTCCCCCACCCCATAGAGAGCCAGTGATTATTCCAGGAAATTGCTGGAAGCTGAAACTTTTTTGAAGGTACACTGGGTTCCCTTTGTCTGATCCTCTGTTGGTACACATTTGCTGCTGGCTGATTGTCCAAATTGGTCTTTTTTCTTTGATTGAAGTTGGACACAGGGCCTGTCAAGGTGGGGATGCATGTGTGGGATGTGTGAAGGGTGCCAACGGGAGACAACAGTGAGACTGGCAAGCAGGATGAGTGCTGGGGGGAACAAAGAAGAGGTTGAAAACTGATTGGTGGGCAAAGACCCAATGTACCTAGAGGAGACTAGATGACTCCTAAGTTAGAGATCGAAAGTCAGGGCACAGAGCAAAGTAATTATGACCAAATGGGTGAGATAAGTATAAGCAAAGTGTTGGAGGAGTTGAGCAGTGTGAGAGAAATTCTGAATGATTACAGAGAACAACATTTTCCAGTATGATCCTTATAAATCAGTGTTCTAAGAGAAAAATATTCTTTTGTTGAGTAATTTTGAAAATATGTAATGTGATTCTTGGAGAGCTATATTGATAGAAATAATAATAAAAATAATGATAATAATAAAAAATAGACATATAGATGATTGCTGCCATAAACCTTACTGCTACTCACCAGTACCCCATCTTCCTCCACTTCTGGGCATACCTAAAGAATGAATATCTCTTTGCCACTGAAGTTAAGCACAGACACTCGACTTGCTTGGGCCAATGAGATGGAGTAGTTCTCACTTCTGCAGTTTATTTAATTTTCTCTCTGTCTCTATGACTGGGGCTTTCTCTCAATGAAAATGACCCCCTACTCCAACACCAATATATGATGGACATGTAGAAACATGTCCATGTCTACATGTAGGAACATGTAGAAACATGAAGTAACTTTTCATTGCCATTGAGATTTTGGGTTTGGATCTCCTTATTTATAAAATAGCTAGAATTTAATGAGTTCTTACTATGTGCCTGATGTCTTTCACGATGTTTACATATGTTAACACTTTAGTATATTATTAGAGCCTCTGGTATGTCTAGAGGTGAATTAATACGGAGGTAAAGAAACCCACGTATGAGCTGGTGCAACCACTCTGGAAAACAGCATGGAGGTTCCTCAAAAAGTTGAAAATAGAGCTACCCTATGACCCAGCAATTGCACTACTGGGTATTTACCCTAAAGATACAAACATAGTGATCTGAAGGGGCATGTGCACCTGAATGTTTCTAGTAGCAATGTCCACAATAGACAAACTATGGAAAGAACCTAGATGTCCATCAACAGATGAATGGATAAAGAAGATGTGGTATATATATATATGCACAATGGAATACTATTCAGCCATCAAAAGAAATGAAATCTTGCCATTTGCGACGACATGGATGGAACTAGAGGAACGTAGCGAAATAAGTCAATCGGAGAAAGACAACTATCATGATCTCCCTGATATGAAGAAGTGGAGATGCAATGTGAGGGGCTTGGGGGGTAGGAAAAGAAAAAATGAAACAAGATGGGATAGGGAGGGAGACAAACCATAAGAGACTCTTAATCTCACAAAACAAACTGAGGGTTGCTGGGGGGAGGGGTGTAGGGAGAAGGTGGTGGGGTTATGGACATTGGGGAGGGTATGTGCTATGGTGAGTGCTGTGAAGTGTGTAAACCTGGTGATTCACAGACCTGTACCCCTGGGGCTAATAATACATTATATGTTTATAAAAAAAGAAAAAGAAAGAAAGAAAAAAAGAAACCCGCATACGATTTTCCAAGTGTATAGAACAATAGAAATTCCTCATTTCTACTTTCCTTATTTTTGGCATAGAATACCTATTGACACCATGTGAAACACAACCAGATAACACGTTAGAAAACTCAAGCTCTGCTATTTATAGCTTGAGATGGAGCACAATGGACCACAGGGAGAATAGAAGCCTTACATAGTTGGCAAACAAAGATAAAGAGCTAAACATGCTGACATCTTTTCCTACCCATCTTTCTACAACAAAACCTAAGATGATTAGTGGTTCTTCATTAAAGCATGATTCTATCAGCTAACATTTAGTACCCAAGAAGAGGTGGGAGATCAAGCAATGAGGAAGAAAATGTCTTGTTATTTTGGTAGGTTGATCTTAGAAGAAAACTGCCAGGGTGGTAGCTTCTTATCTCTCAATCAAAACCCCAGGGAAAGAGAAAATTTCACACCTATTGGGACTAAGAGCAAGAGATAAGTAAGTATGGTCTCAGAAAAGTGAAGGTCATGAGCCTAATGCATCCATGGCCAATGTTGCTATATTAGTCATAATAATATGACTAAAATGTCATGTGATGGAGAATGTATGACAAAGAAGACAGGTGTGATGACTAATTTTATGTGTCAACTTTATTGGGCCAAAGGATGCCTAGATTAAACATTATTTATGGGTGTTTCTGTGAAGGTGTTTCTGGATGTATTAGCATTTAGATCAGTGAACTCAGTAAAGTAAATTGCCATTCCCAGTGTGGGTGGGCATCATGTAGTCCACTGAGGTCTTGAATAGGTCATTTTCTCCTGTATTCAGACTAGGATTTGCACCATTGACTTCCCTGATTCTCAGGGCTTCGGACTTGGACTAAAATGACACCTTCACTTTTCCTGGGTCTGTAGCTTTCAGAGGGCAGATTTTGGGACTTCTTATTCCCCGCAGTCACATGCATCAGTTCCTTATAATAAGTCTTCCTATATATAAATCCTATTAGTTCTGTTTCTCTGGAGAATGTTAATACACTGGGTAACCATGCCACTATTCTTAAAATAACTGGGTAGTCTGAGCTCTGCCCTTTGGAGCAGGTGGCTGAAGAGACAGTACAACCTTAAGCCTGGATGTAGAAGCTGCATAGGAAGGACTTAGGGCTTTTGTGCTCATTGTTTCTGTTGCTTGGGACACTCTTCTTCCAGACCTTTACATTTCTGGCTCATTCTCATCATTCATGCCTTCCACCAAATGTCATCTCCTCAGAGGAGACTTTGCTAATCTCTCAGCTTTTCAGGCTCAAGTCACTATCACATCACTCTGTTTTACTTATACCCCATCACTTGTCACTGATGCTTTTCTTATTGGTTTATTTGTTTATCATTTGTCTCCCTTTAGTAAGTGTTATGGGAGCAGAGACCTTATTACATTCAACAAGAAACTCCCAGTGCCCAGCAAAGTCTCTGACATCTAACAGAAGCGCAGTAAGTATTTCAGAATGATTACTTCATGGTTGAATTACTGAATGAATAACAAGTGCAACAGAAACTAATATAGCTCAACAGTGAAATATGCAGAAGATGGACAGAGAGAAACCCTAGGATGGTAACATGTAACTAATAGCAGCAGACAAAAGTAGAGAGGCTTTCAGTCCATGTCTATACATGGCCCAGGACAGGACCACAAGTCAGGGTTGCTAGGTTGCCTTACTCTAGAAGTTCTCTTTCTACCTAACTCTATTAAGGCTGGGTTTGTAGAACATACTGGGTGCTTCCACAGCCCCCATAGGTTAACTCTAGAAAAGTGCTTCTAATTCAGGATTGTGATTATTTGTTAACTTACTTATCTTGATAACTAACCCACATGCTCCAAGAAAGACTGTCTTATTCATGACAGCATTCAGCACATAGTGAGAATATTTAACAAAATGTGTAGAGTGGAGGGCGCCTGGGTGGCTCAGTGGGTTAAGCCTCTGCCTTCAGCTCAGGTCATTATCTCAGGGTCCTGAGATTGAGTCCCACATTGGGTTCTCTGCTCCACAGGGAGCCTGCTTCCTCCTCCTCTCTCTCTCTCTGCCTGCCTCTCTGCCTTCTTATGATCTCTCTCTGTCAAATAAATAAATAAAATCTTTAAAAAACTTGTATGTGGGTAAAGAAGTAAATAATTAGACAGACAATCCCTTTATCACTTCAGCCCAATTGTTTGCTCTCATAAGAATGCATACTACTTGCAGCTTGAATCTACCCCAGACTTTGGGTCCATCATAGCAAATAGATTTCATCTCAATATACCATACTGGCTACTCTTAGTGGCTATTTAGAAGGATCTCAAGACTGGTTCTAGTGTCAAGTGGACATAGGTACGATGATTGATCAGTAATGTTTGCACCAGAAAAGGGACAGAGGGCTGATATGAGTTTCATGTATTTTCTAACCCAAACTTGTGGCCTCCTCATTAGTAAACAGTGACTACAACTTGACTTCGCCTTGTGCAACCATCTCTTTGTAGTCAAACATAGTCAAATGTTTCAACCAAATGCATACATCACACTTGGGGGTTTTTAAATTTTCCTCCCTTAATTATCTTCATTATTAAGGGGTATTTAACATTTTAAATCACAGGGAAAGCAGACATGCAGAAGAAAGAGGCATAGGGAAGAATGAAAGAGGGACAAAAGACAGGAGCAGAAAGTAGATGCAAAGGGGAAAGAAGTAAGAACAAGAGAAAAAAAGAGAACCCTTGAAAGTTTGTAAGTTGTAAACAGCACAACACAGGAGAGAAAGAGAAGGGAGTTTAGGTTAAGAGAATGGCCAAAGAAAAAGAAAGAATGGAAATAAATCCTTGGGTGCTAGTTCCAAACATGAAACTATAAAACAGGCCTAATAATACCCAGCCCCTCTGAAATGTGTTGCTGAAAACAAATGCTCATTTGTTCAAACAAATGAGATTGTGTTGGCTTCATAGGTGAATGAGTCTCTGGATTAATTTTTATTTTTCTTGATTCTTATTTCCTTTCCTTTTCTGTTCTCTCCTCCTATTTCTTGTCTTCTCTTTGTCCCTTTCCCCATCTTTTTCTTCCTGTCTGCCGCCTTCTTTTTTTCCTTTCCTTCCTTCTCCTCTTCTTCTTTTCTTCTCATCCTCTTTCTTCCCTCCCTCTGTCTCTGTTTTTCTACCTCTTTCTCATCCTTTCTTCCTTTCTCCCTTCTTTTTAATTTTTTTTCTTTTTTAAGATTTTATTCATTTATTAGTTAGAGAGAGAGAGCACAGGCAGACAGAGAGGTAGGCAGAGGCAGAGGGAGAAGCAGGCTCCCTGCCGAGCAAGGAGCCTGATGTGGGACTCGATCCCAGGACGCTGGGATCATGACCTGAGCCGAAGGCAGCCGCCCAACCAACTGAGCCACCCAGACGTCCCACTCGTCCCTTCTTTTTAAAATTTCTTTTCTTGATTCATCCATCTTATGAGAAGAGTACTGTTCCATTGCTGAAAATAATATAGAAGAACAAGAGATCCATTTCTTAACCTCCACTAGTTCTCAGTTCACTTGGGGGGACTTGATTGGAAGCAGTCTGTAGCATAGAACTTTAAGAGTTTTGGGGGTTAAAGAGACATTTTTTTTTCTTTTTATTTAAGCTTAGCAAAATAAGTCAACTGGATAAAGAGACATTTTTAGAGTCCTGCTTCTGCCACTGGTTGTTTTGTGACTTTACCTTCATGAACCTTAGTTTCTTCATCTATAGGACAAGGGATAGTAATATCACCTTCTCCATGGGAGAGTTGTGATGATGTATGAGATAATGTTATATATAAAATCTTAATGAATAAAAGACAGTTATATTATTAAGTATTATATAATGAAACCTTCTGGATCTCCACTACTAGAATGAGATGTTTCATCTTATGTCTGTTTAGAATGCTCAGCTCATCCTCTTTACCTCTGCTAGAACATCACATTTTTAAAAAATATATATTTTTTAGATATTTATTTAAAATCAATTAATTAACATATAGTGTATTATTAGTTTCAGAGGTAGAGTTTAGTGATTTATCAGTTGCATATAATACCCAAGGCTTATTCCATCAAGTGCCCTCCTGAATGCCCATCACCCTGTTCTCCGCCCCCACCCCTCCAGTAACCCTCAGTTTGTTTCCTATGATTAAGAGTCTCTTATGGTTTGCCTCCCACACTGACTTCATCTTATTTTATTTTTCCTCCTTCCCCTATGTTCATCTACTTTGTTTCTTAAATTCCACATATGAGTGAAATCATATGACATTTTTCTTTTTCTGACTTATTTTGCTTAGCATAATACCCTCTACTTCCATCCATGTCATTGAAAATGGCAAGATTACAACATCACATTTTATCCTTGTATTCTCTTTTCCTGTATGTGCAACGTGTTATATTCTGCTTTAAGGACACAATGTTTCATAATCATGTATTGATTAGGATACTCTTAGCTATAAAGTAAAAATAAAAATTCAAATGAAAGTAGTTTAAACATTGGTAAAGCTTTATTGTCCAACATAAAGAAGAGTTAGAAGGTACGAGTTTCCACTTGTGTTAATCCAGTGGTGCAAGATGTCAGTATGGACATAGATGCTCCCATCACTTCTCCTTACCATTTGCAGCCTGTTGGCATCACCCAGGACATGTCTCTCATGATATCAAGATGGCTGCTGTAATGCCAGGCCTCAAATTTTCATACAAGTGTTTCAAGAAGAAAACAAGTTTATTCTCATCTACCACTTTTTAAAAGAAAGGAAAACCTTTTGTAGAAACCTCCAATGGATTTCCCATTTATGCCTCAAGGGTCAGGTTTGCATAACATGGCCTTGCTTAAATCAAGGCTGTCAAAAGAAATCGAATTGCCTCTATTGGCTTGGACTAATCAATATTAATTCCTTGGGCCTTGCCTGGAGCCTTCTTCCTTGAGCACATAAGAAGATTAACATGAAAAAAATCAGGAATTTCCCATTAATGAAGGAAACAGAGTTGGGGAGTTAGGTGTGCAATCAAGAATGCCTGCTATAATTGACATATATATTTCAAACTCCAGCAGACCACCAACCACTTAATAGATCTTTTGAAATAGTTGTGGCAAGAAAACTTCATTATTTCTTGTACTTCCAACTGCCTATTCAATATCTCCACTTGGATTTCCATCAAACAACCAAGATCTAGGGAAGAGACATAGCACGGATTCTTCCTCACAACTCTCAGAAGGAAGCAACTCTACAGAAACCTGGATCCCAGACTTCCAGCCTCCAGAGCTGCAAGACAGTGTATTTCTGCTGTTTAAGCCACTGGCTTGTGGTACATTGTTGGAACAATCCTAGCAAACTGACATACTTCCATTGCCTACTGGGTAAAATACCTGTTCCTTATCATGATGTACAAGGTCATCCAGGACCCAGTTTTGACCTGTTTTCAAGCATCTCCCACCATTCTGTTCTTTAGAGACAGCTTATATAGGATCTAGACCCTTCTCAGGGTTCTTGGAATATGATTTTGGGTGTTGCATGTATTCTTTCATTTCTGGTCACATCACATTCTCCCTTTGAGAGTCAGCTCAACTGCTTTTTGGAGAGGCCTCAGCAGTCCTGTCTCTTAGAGGGAGTTTCCTCTCTTCTGCTTTCCCCTTATATTGTGTGCAAGACTGCACTGAAGCACTATTTCCATTGTATTATTTTGTCTTTGTTTTATGATTGTGTCTGTTTGTCTAGATTGAGAGGACATTCAGAGAGGAAATGGCTTCCTATTCCCTTTTTTTCCTTTTAGGTTCAAGCCCAGGGATGTGGCTTATGTGACCCAACAATCCTTGCTAGGATGTTATTAATCAACCAAAGACTTGAGTATGGCCAAGTGGAAACTGGCTGGACCAGGGTTAGTAAAAACTTGGTTTTGTCTTTACTCCGTTGCTTACTTGCTGGACTATCTTGGGCAAATTCCTTAACCACTCTGGGCTTCTGGATTCCTACCTTCAAAGTGAAGTCATTGGTTGGATACCCTCTAAGAAGTCCTTAATGGTGTCCCATGGGAATCTCCCCCAAAGATATTCTTTTGTGGGATTCTCAAAGGAAGCCAAATTGAAATTGTAAATATTAAATGAAAGAATGTCAGGCAGATTTAAGTCAAAGAGCAATGTTTCCTAACTGAAGTGTTCACTCAAGTCTCCCACTTGTCCCCATGGAGCTCTCCCCTTCTTTTGCCTCCTGGCAAGTCTGACTGTAACCCAAGGCCACAATGGTTGGGAATTAAGTTACAGGTATAGTTTTAAAATGAAGGCCATTAACTTGTGGTGACCAGACTCTTTAGGACCACCTTCCCTCTTTCTGGCTGGGATTTCAGAGGCAGTTAAAATGAGATTGCTTAAAGAAATACACCAGCTTCCAAGGACTTACCAGCAAAACCTGAATGGGAAAGCTCCCGCAGAGTAGAAGGTGGAGATTCCAAGTGCACTCTGGTCCCTCCTCCTCCTTTCTCAGCACGTGAAATCTCTCCTGGAGCATTAAAAGGCTCATTTGAAGAGATAGAGGATCTAGTCATGGTGGAGAAATCTGAGCTGTGGTTCTCTAGTGGAGAAACAGGGCTGGACTGTTGGTGAGCTTAATTTTATGATAGAAAAATACAAAAATCCTTTCCTCCTCCTCCTTCTCCTCGCCCTCCTCCTTCTTCTCCTTCTCCTTCCTTCTCCTTTGCAATGGCACCAATTGTGTTTTAGTTACTGATTAGTTCTCTGATGGGAAATTCTTGGCTGGTTTTGACTTATGTGAAATCTCCCTTCACTTCAACACAATTCTTTGAGTGCTCCCTATCTTGACAGCCTGGAGCAGCTGTAGAAAATGTTCCCATGGTCTTTGTAACTAATTTGTCTGAGATATTTTGTATAATATTTGATTCACAACTTGTTAGCTTGTACAAATTGCTTGGCCTCCATGGTATATGGTAGTCTTGCTGTAAAATGGGTATAACTGTGCCTTTATTACCTCCTACATTTTATTTCTAACAAAACCATTCATTTATCTCATGTAAAGTCATAAGTCAATGATGTTACCCCCAGTTTTAAGATAGACAATTTGTTCTCTTAGACACAGCAACTTCTTTCAAGATATGTCTCCAAAGGTAAAGGAAACAAAAGAGAAAATGAACTTTTGGGACTTCATCAAGATCAAAAGCTTCTGCACAGCAAAGGAAACACTCAACAAAACAAAGAGGCAACACAGGGAATGGGAGAAGGTATTCACAAATGACACTACAGACAAAGGGCTAATATCCAAGATCTATAAAGAACTCCTCAAACTCAACACACACAAAACAGATAAGCATGTCAAAAAATGGGCAGAAGAGATGAACAGACACTTCTCCAATGAAGACATACAAATGGCTATCAGACACATGAAAAAATGTTCATCATCACTAGCCATCAGGGAGATTAAAATCAAAACTACAATGAGATACCACCTTACACCAGTTAGAATGGCCAAAATTAACAAGACAGTAAACAACAAGTGTTGGAGAGGATGTGGAAAAAGGGGAACCTTCTTACACTCTTGGTGGGAATGCAAGTTGGTGTAGCCACTTTGGAAAGCAGTGTGGAGATTCCTCAAAAAATTAAAAATAGAGCTTCCCTATGACCCTGCAATTGCATTACTGGGTATTAACCCCAAAGATACAGATGTAGTGAAAAAAAGGCCATCTGTACCCTAATGTTCATAGCAGCAATGTCCACAGTCACCAAACTGTGGAAAGAACCAAGATATCCTTCAATGGAAGAATGGATAAAGAAGATGTGGTCCATATATAATATGGAGTATTATGCCTCCATCAGAAAGGATGAATACCCAACTTTTGTATCAACATGGATGGGACTGGAGGGGATTATGCCAGTGAAATAAGTCAAACTGAGAGAGTCAATTATCATATGGTTTCGCTTATTTGTGGAGCATAAGGAGTAACACGGAGGACATGGGGAGATGAAGAGAAGAAGGGAGTTGGGGGAAATTGGAGGGGGAGATGAACCATGTGGACTCTGAGGAACTAACTGAGGGTTTTAGAGGGGAGGGGGTGGGAGGTTGGGTGAGCCTGCTGGTGGGTATTGTGGAGGGCACGTATTGCATGGAGCACTGGGTATGGTGCATAAACAATGAATTCTGGAACACTGAAAAGAAGTTAAAAAAATGTCACTTTAGTTTTGCAAATGAACACTTACTTAATTGACTTCAGAAGAAGAAAGGAAATCCTTATTGAATTCTGTATTGTCATAGGTATGGTACGGACAGCCTTGGGTTCTTCAAAGGCTCTGGTATGAGTGATAATTCTAGTGACATTTCTTTCTCAACTGTACCACTGCATCTTTTCCCTTTATATTTGCGATTTCATCCCCCACCCCCAATAACCAAGGAAGCTGATGTTATCATGTCCACCTACCAGATAAGAGAATTGTAAGTGGAGGAGAGCAGTGGTCCCAAGGTCACCTAATGGCAAGAAGTGTCAATACCTAGAACTAAATCTTCTGACACCACCTTCAATGCTCTTCCCACCACAGACATTAGTCATGTCTTGTAGTTATTTAATGCTTTACCTTAACCCAAAGTGAAAAAGCATATTAGGTGTCTGCTATTAACCAGGCTTTCTGATAAAAGTTGTTTAACTCCCAATCCTTGTCTAAAAGCTCACAATTGAGTCATCAAGATAAGATTTCTACATTAATAGACCTACAGGAAAGCAGAATGTGGATTGCCCAGGAATGAGAATGTGCTCAATTCTTGGAGGGCATTTGAATATGTAGCTAAGGAGTTTTGAATTTATTGGTAGGCCATGGGGAATCACAGAAAGTCTTTGTTGAGTGTCCTGTGTTCAATAAACTCTTCTTAAACACAACACAACAAAACACAACAAAAACAACAACAATAACATGGAAAGAATTTAGAGCAAGAGTTTGCATCTCTACTCCTCCCACTTCTTAAACACAACACAACAAAACAACAACAACAACAATGTAAGAAGAATTTAGAGCAAGAATTTGCATCTCCACTCCTCCCCATTGGAAGAAAAATAGAGCATGACAAGCAAGGTGCGAAGGTCTGTTTAAGTCACAATGAATGAGAGAGAACTGGGACTCCCAACCAGGTCACTCCTCTACCATGTCCTTTCCTTAATTTCTATTGTGCATAGTAGAAGTTGGCTAGGTAGGAAGAGCTGGTAGACCACAGGGATTGCCCTAGCTTTCATCCTCTTCTCTGGGCCACTACATTCAAGTCTGTTGGCTCTTAGAGGCTATTTTAATCTTGCCTCTTTTCTGGGTGGCCCTTTGAGAGCTGCCTTATCCCTGTGACATTTTTGGGTGGTTAACAGACCTGATACACATAGTGTCTTGAAATGGCCTTGCATTCTGGGCTTTGCTCTCTCATCCCTCGTTGTCACCACGTGAGCATGTTCAGGTTAGCTCCAAGTGAGACAGAACCACAAAGCTGAGAGTCAGAGAGAGTTGGTACAGGGTAGGGGGAGAACTGGAGCTGTCATTGCAACTCACCAGCATTCATCTATCCCCTCACTTACTTTTCACACAACATCAC
>ML109787.1:34042-61881 GCA_003697995.1 Taxidea taxus jeffersonii | reverse complement strand
TCTCCCCGCGGTGCTGCGTCTCCTCACGGCCCGCGTCTCCTCACGGCGGTGCTTCTCCTCACGGCCTGCTTCTCACGGCCCGCATCTCCCTGTGGTGCTGCGTCTCCTCACGGCGGTGCGTCTCTCCGCGGCGCTGCGTCTCTTCACGGCCCGCTTCTCCTCACGCCCGCTTCTCCCCGCGGCGTTGCGTCTCCTCACGGCGGTGCTTCTCCCCATGGCGATGCGTCTCCTCACGGCCCGTGTCTCCTCACGGCCCACGTCTCCCCGCGGCGCTGCGTCTCCTCACGGCGGTGCTTCTCCCCGCGGCGCTGCGTCTCCTCACGGCGGTGCTTCTCCCCGCGGCGCTGCGTCTCCTCACGGCCCGCTTCTCCCCGCGGCGCTGCGTCTCCTCACGGCCTGCTTCTCCCCGCGGCGCTGCGTCTCCTCACGGCCCGCTTCTCCCCGCGGCGCTGTGTCTCCTCACGGCCCGCGTCTCCCCGCGGCTCGTCCCAGGGTCCGGCCGCGCGCGCAGAACCGACGGCGGCTTCTCCAGAGCTTCGCCGGGCGCGAGCAGGAGGCACCCGGCACCCGGCGCGGAGGAAACGGACGCAAAGCTGAGGGAGACAAGGTTCAGCCAACCCAGAGGAGACGGCGAGGAACGAGCAGCAAGGTGGCCGACTTCCGCCTCCCACACCCGCCAGCGCCTCCCCGTGAGCGCGCAGGTCCCGGCCAGAGGCGGGCGCGGACCGGTGCAGAGGCCGGACCGGTAACGCGCCGCCTGGGGACATCACACGACGCGCAGAAAAGCGGGTTAGGGGCAAAGGTGGGGGAGAGGCCCGTGTCACCGCTTCCAGGGCAACCCGGGGCGTCTGCACTCGGGCGAGCTTCTGCGGCACAGAATTCTAGCGGCCACCGCGAGGGCCATTTTCGGAAGATGGAGGGGCCGCCTCGCCCCGCCGGCCGCCCGCGCCCACAAGACCCGCGAGCGCCGCCGGAGGAGCGCCGGGCCGGGCCGCCAGCCTCCCTGACCGAGTCACCGTCCTCGTCCGGCGCTCGGAGGGGCCCAAGCAAGGCCGCGGGCGGACACAAGCGGCGGCGCGGAGAAGGGCGCGGCTGAGTGGTTCACGGACGAAGGCTGCTCTGCGGGCACCTGCCGCTACCCCCGCGCAGCTCCGGGTTCGAGCCCCTCTTCCGCACCGACCGCTCCGAGGACGTGTCCTCAGGGGCTGCACCTACCGGGCTCGGGGGCGCGGGTGGCTTACACTCGCTCGGCGACGAGGAACACAAAGGCTGGGGACGGGCGACCGCAGACCCCCGGAGCGGCCCGGCAGGGTGAGCGCTCCCCAGAGCCCAGTCAGGGCCGTGAGAATGGCGCCCGGATCTCCCGCAGCGTCTCCCTGGTGGAGGCAGGCGCGACCCGCGACGACCGGAGGGCTCCCAGGGGCCGGGCCGCCGCCTGCAGACCCGCGGGCACCAGCATGGCCAGGGCGGAGGGGACAGATTAGACGATGAAGAGTGAATCCTTCCCAGTGCCCGAGGAAAGTAGCCCCAGAGAGATTCAGGCCTCAGTGTGAAAGTAAAACTGTAAGGTGGGGGCGCCTGGGGGGCTCAGAGGCTTGAGCCTCTGCCTTCCGCTCAGGTCATGGTCTCAGGGTCCTGGGATCGAGCCCCGCATCGGGCTCTCTGCTCCGCGGGGAGCCCGCGTCTCCTCTCCCTCTGCTGCCTCTCTGCCTGCTTGTGGTCTCTCTCTCTCTCTGCCAAATAAATAAATACAATATATTTAAACAAAACAACACCAAAAACTGTAAGGTGAAGGCAGCACATGCAAGGGAATGGGTCTAGGCCAAGGAAGAACTTTTTAAACAAAAAAGCATAAACCACGAGGACAAAAGACTGATAAACGTGGCTGCATGAGACTCAAGGACAAAGGGGCCAGTAAGCAGTCAGGTGACAGAGGACAGGACACCCATAACATCTACTAAGATCAATGAGGAATTGATATTAGCAACATACAAGGAACTCCTGCAAACTACACAGAAAATAAGCCAGCAACTCCAGTGGGAAAATGAGTAAAAAAAGTGTAAGCAACAAATGGTGAAGGAACTCATGAAGGGAGAATGAGCCTCAGAAGCAAAGAAGAAATTAAAATGAATGGGCCAGCAAGAACCGCCCCCCCAAACAAAGCCTGGTGCTGGGACCCTCTGGCAGCCGCACAGACCCCAGGACCCTCACCCAGACCCCTGGTGGTGGAGCCGCAGGGCACCCCACAGTTGGAAGAGCAGCACCGCAACCTAGGACCCACATATGACGAGAGCACATGTGGACCACAAGACACATGCCAGGTGCACGGGCAGCAGAGAAGAGTGTGTGCCTCAAAGGACACAGAGACCATCACCCAAACCCTTGGCTGGGTCAGCGATCTAAGGAAACAGAACAGCAAGTGTCCTGCCAACCCAGAGACAGGTGTCCAGTAAACCCAACAGCTATCTATTATTTATAAGAAACGCACCCAAAGTATAAGGAAAGGACTGTAGTTTGGGGAGAGATGTTCAGAGGTCGAAGCAGCAGTGTTACGTGATATCAGACCGACTTCAAAGCAACGAGAGGGGAAACAGGACAACTACTTGACGAAAAAAGCAGTTAATTCCCAAGGAAAACCTAACAGTCCCAAATTCACGCGTGACCAACCCACAGCTCCAACACAGAGGAAGCAGTGCCGGACAGAAGAAAAGGAGAAACAGACGAATCCTAGCAATCCAGGAGACTTGACCTCTTCAGAAGTGACATACCAGGCAGACAAAAAATCAGTAAGAAACTTGACTGATGACAACAGATCTGACCTTACGAATACACAGAGAACCTTAGACCTAACAAACAAGGGTAATAAATTATTTTTTAAATATTCACAAAACCACTTACAAAATTCAGGATTTAAGCCACAAAGCAAATCTCAAAAACAATACTAACAAAAACCATTCCCCCGTTTTCTGACCAAAATGAAATTACGTTGGTGATGAAGAACAAGAATGAAAAATAACGCGTAGTTTCAGAAACTAGGACATTTTTAAGTTACAAATCAGTCACAGAGGAAACCATAATTAAAATCAGAAAACATTTGGGGTGCCTGGGTGGCTCAGTCAGTTGGGTGCCAGGCTCTTGGTTTCGCCTCAGGTCATGATCTCAGGGTCCTGTCGAGCTTCACACTGGGCTCCCTGCTCAGCAGGGAGCCTGCTTCTCCCTCTCCCTCTGCCCCTCCCCGATGTGTGTGCACGCGCCTGCTCTCTCTCCCCCTTCCTTTGCCCCTCCCTCACATGCTCTCTCTCTCTCTCTCTAATAAATAAAATCTTAGGAAAAAAAAAAAGTTAGCAATCTCACTCTATTTGGAAAAGTACACAGAGCAACTATTTTAGGAATGCAAGGAACACAGAATTAAATGCCAATTGCAGGAATGTCCCTGCTCCAGAGGCCAGAAGTTCAAGCTCCAGCTGTGGGCGGGGCTGGCTCCTTCTGGGGGACAACTGTCCCAGGCCTTTCTCCAGAAGCTGGTGTAGCCAGCAGTCCTGGGCATCCCAGGGCCTGTGGACACATCGCTCTGTCTCTGCCTCCATTGTCATTGGTCTCCTTGTGTCTCTGTTCTTACGAGGACATCAGTCCTACTTGGTTAAGGCCCACCCTCTGCAGTGTAACCTCAGTCATCACATCTGCAAGACCCCTATTTCCAAGTAAGTTCCCGTGCTGAGCTCCTGGGGTTAGGACTTCAACCGATCTCTGAGGGACACAGTTCAACCTACAACACTAGTGTCAATAGACTTAGCAAACATACTTGATAAAACGGTGCATCCCTTCATAATAAAAAGCCTGACAACAGAAGGGGGGACTTCCTGTGCCTGACAGTGTCACCACATCATGACAGGAGGCACGCAGGCTCGGCCCCGGGACAAGGCCAGGCACTGGGGCTAGATCAGCAGGAGCCCAGCACACGCGGCAAAAACAAGACTGAAACACAAGAGTCGATGTGCATGTAACAGGAACGATCAGAAGACAGGACTTTAGGAAGGGATATGAAGTAGAAACAGCACCTAGAAATAAGCCTTAAAAATATGCAAGTCCAAGGGGCGCCTGGGTGGCTCAGTGGGTTAAAGCCTCTGCCTTCGGCTCGGGTCATGATCCTGGAGTCCTGGGATCGAGCCCGACATCGGGCTCTCGGCTCGGCGGGAAGCCTGCTTCCCCCTCTCTCTCTGCCTGCCTCTCTCCGTACTTGTGATCTCTGTCTGTCAAATAAATACGTAAAATCTTTAAAAAATAAATATGCAGGTCCTTTGCGGAGAGAAGTGTTAGTGCATGCCATCTTTTTTTTTTTTTAAGATTTATTTATTTATTTGACAGAGAGAGATCACAAGTAGGCAGAGAGGCAGGCAGAGAGAGAGAGGAGGGAAGCAGGCTCCCCGCTGAGCAGAGAGCCCGATGCGGGGCTCGATCCCAGGACCCCGAGATCATGACCTGAGCCGAAGGCAGAGGCTTTAACCCACTGAGTCACCCCGGCGCCCCTAGCGCATGCCATCTTAACGTGGGAAAAGACGATAGAACAAAGATGTCCATTTCCCCGGAGCTGACCCATAAACTCAGCACAATTCGAACCCAGATCCAAACAGGACTTGTAGTGGAAATCCTGACCCAGAGCTGATGCAGTAACGCCACATCCCCACAGAACATGCGAGGCTCCGGAAGAGGACAGTCCCGCCCCGGGCAGCAAGGCACAGAGCAGAGAAGGGCCGCCGGAGAGAGGGCGCGACAGACGCATCTGCCAACAGAACCCTAAAAGGAATCCAATCTCTCCACCTAATTACAGAGATGAGTCAGCAACCAATAGGGTAAAGAATTCAAAATCATCACACCCCCATGAAGCGGAGACTCTTTGGCGAGCCCAGAGGCTGCTGAAGCTGACCGACAGCGGGAGTGCGGGAGGGCCGCTCGATGGGGGCACAGCGGGGGCCCCACGGGGAGGTAAAGGCAGAGCCCACACCCATTTGCTTTTTCCTGGGTGCTCACCGCAGGGGCTCCCCAACCTCACCAGGGGAGGTGCCATTTTCTGGGGGCGACCCAGTGTCTCCTTAGGCCCATCCGGCCACTGCCTCTTTGGCTTCTGACCTCTGGGGGGAGTCAAAGGTAGGGGCCCAGGGCAGGCCACCCCAAGATGAGTCACCACGGCAAACTGATTATTTTGCACGGAAGCCACTTGGGAAACCACTGGTATAAGGTCAGACCCCGCTCTGTCCCCCAAAAGCTGAAGTAACCCTTCCATGTGGAGAACACCCTCCCTGGAGGGGCGATAAAAAGACACACTTCTCGGGCGCCTGGGGGACTCAGTCATTATGCATCTGCCTTCACAGCTCAAATAATGATCCCGGGGTCCTGGGATGGCGTCCCGCATCGGGCTTCCTGCTCAGAGGGGAGTCTGCTTCTCCCTCTGCCGCTCCCTCTGCTTGTGCTCCCTCTCTCGCTGTCTCTGTCAGTTAAATAAATACATACACATCTTTTAAAAAAAAGAAAAAAAAAGAGCCTCCCTTCTCACCCGAGGTAGGTGCATCCTCGCTGAGCGAGCTGGACAAAGAGACCTTGTCAACACTACCTCAGTCCAGACTCTGCTCAGAGTTCCTCCAAAATAAAGCTCCCAAAGGTCTGCTCTCTTTATCCTGCCGATTCCTAATTTACTGTCTCCTTGTCTAAAAAATATAAAAACTGGGACGCCTGGGTGGCTCAGTGGATTGAGCCGCTGCCTTCGGCTCAGGTCATGATCCCAGCGTCCTGGGATCGAGTCCCGCATCCGGCTTTCTGCTCGGCAGGGAGCCTGCTTCTCCCCTCCCCTTCTCTGCCTGCCTCTCTGCCTACTTGTGTGATCTCTGCCTATTAAATAAATAAATAAGATCTTCAAAAAATATATATAAAAACTACCTGTGCTAGCCATTTCTTGGGGTCTCGATTTCATTACTGGACTTCTGTGCATGAAATAAAACTGTTTTCTTCCTCCTGTTGATCTGACTTATGTCAATTTAATTCCAAACCCAGCCAGAAGAATCCCGGGAGGAAAGGAGGAGATTTCTGCCTTCCCAGCGCCAGCATTCCCACTGATGTGACCCCTGGGCGTGCCCCACCTTCCTCATCCCACTTAGGAGCGCCACAGCCGGCTGTCCAGCCCCCTACAGCACCCCGAACCTGCCAAAATGCCCACCCGACTGTTCCACGCAGAACAGCGGGTCCAGCTCCCACCGACGGCACCAACCACCCATTTCCATCCCGGGCCCCTCGGACGCCCCCTTCACAGGAGCCAAATGGACCCGCAGCATCAACCAGGTTAGATCACTTTGTGGTTCCCACTGTCCCCAAGTGAAATGCAGCATCTCCACTCACACCCCATCCCTACCACCCTGCCTGACCTCCGAGGCCAATTATCGTATCTCTCCATCCTCCCTGGCTTCTTGTCACCTCCTGTCCCCAGGGCATACCGTCCTAGCCCCTTCCTGACTAGCCAATCCTGCTGGATTGGACTCCCTGAGCGCTGGACCCAGAGCTGTGCCAGCCAGGTGTGGGCACTGGGGTACAGGGTGCTTCTGGGGGTCTGCCTTCTGGTCCTTACCCCACATCCATGCCTCCCACAGTGGACAGGACCAAACGATTTCATGGTCACAAGCCAGAAAACCTCCTGCCCCAGGTGCCTCCCAACAGCCCTGCCTGGGAAAGGTGAGCCCAGACGCTGCCCAGCAAGGGGGCAGATCCCAGCCTCCCTTCTCACCAACACAGGCTCTTGCCAAATGGCAGCCTGGAGGGCAAGGGTGGGAGCCAGTACAGGCAACTGCTGGCACGAGGCTCGCTGCAACCCTCCCCCCACCGCCCCGCATGCCCGGGCCCCCCTGCCCGCCTCACCTGCCGCTCTCCTCCTTCAGAGCCCCAAAGGCGGCCTGCCGGCTGGCCCTCCCCAGAGGCTCCTGTGCCTTCTCACCAGCGTCCAGCTCAGGCTCCAGGGACGAGCTGGTGCTGCCCTCACGGCTGACGCTGCTGGCCCTCCCGGGGCTGTTCTCCGCCGAGGCGCGGGGGGACTCGGTGTTCTGCTTCAAGGTCTGCAGCTTGGCGAGGGGGATGATGTCGCAGTCCTGCGGCCGGTGCCACACGGTGCGCTGGGTGCTGGCGTTGTAATAGTAGAAGCGGGACGTGTTGGGGTCAAAGAGCTCCCACCACTGGTTCTCGCTGGTGCGCTTGATGCGGACGCCGGCGGGCGGGTCCCACACGCACTCGCCGGTGACCAGGTTGGCATACATGCGCTCTCGGGTGCGCGGCTCGATGATCTCCACCCACTCCAGCCTGAGGAAGAGCAAGAGGAGCGTCAGCAGGCTGGGGTGCCGGCCTCAGGAACAAGGGGCTCCCGCAGCCTGGCCCGGGACAAGGAGGCTGCCTCCAACCGCCGGCGCACGGCCCACCCCGGGGCTCGGGGCCTGTCCGCCACGGGCTGTGCCCCGCGTGCCCCAGGCCCCCTGCTTGCGGAGGGTGGTGTTTGTAGACCCTGTGCCCCATCTGCCGTCCCTCACACCGGAGCACCAAGCCGGACTGACACCCCATCCCTGACCCTCCAGAAGTTTGTTATTGCCCGGGAGCTCTGCGGATACTTGGCCAAGCACCTCCCCGCTGGCCTCCAAGGCTCTAGCTCCCTGTCCTCATGGAAAGCTGCACACAGCTTGGCTGCATCCGGCGGGGGCTCTGGCTGCTCTCAGTGGGCCGGGCCACCGCAGGCCACCACTGCCATCCACTGGCAGCAGGAATGGACGCCTCGTCTTTACACCGGGTCCAGCTGAGAAGCCCAGCCGGGCTGGGGTGCGACTTGCGCTCTGGATCCATGTCCTCCATGGGGCTCCCAGAGCGCCCCCCACCGTAAGGACACTGTTTGCTTCTGAAGAGTTTATTCATTTATTTTAGAGAGAGATACAGAGAGCCTGAGTGGGCAAGAAGGGCAGAGGGAGAGGGAGTCCCAAGCAGGCTCCCCACTGAGCGTAGAGCCCCACGCAGGGCTGCATCTCATGACCCTGAGACCATGACCCCATGCCCGACCACCCGTGTCACCCAGGCACCTCATCCCACCGTTCTGTAGTGAAAACTGAAGGCGCTTCTGAGGTCGACACGCCGGATATCAGGGTGTGTCTGGCTGACACGCAGCACCTTTCTGTCCCGCTTCCAAGTCTCCCATCAAATGACCGCCGAAACGCCGCGGACGCTGTGCGGGGGCTCTGTCAGCCCTTCTCCTGCTCGGGACCGCGTGGCGGGCGCGCCCATCAGCATCGCAGCGCTGGCCCCGAGAGCCGACCTGCTCAAGGCCAGATGCCCTGCACTGGGGGGAGAAGGACCTGCCCCATTACTCGCTGTCTGCTCCCAGCAGCTCAGAGGCTCTGGGGCCTCCACTGGGGTCAACAGATGCTTCCGGAAGCCAGTGAGGAGGGCTGCGTGAGTCCCGGGTCTGCCTCAGCCAGCACCTGGACGTGGGCACCCGGCACAGCACAGCAAGACCAGGTGGAAGGACAGCAAGGGCACCCAGTCTGTGGGACAGGGTGGCCCCGTGTGGGTGGACAGCGAGGGGCAGGGGCGGCATGTGGAACCATGGGGAGTGCAGGAGATGGGGGGACAGGGAGAGAAGGGAGCACGGTAGGACGGGGTGCAGGACCTGTCCACAGGGCCCACTGACCCTGAGAAGGGCCAGGCGGTGCGGGCAAATTCTCAAGCAGCAGGGTTCGTTAGAGAGAGCGTGGGGAGGAGTAAGCAGACATGCCCTCCGAGTCGGACCTCGCCTGGGAAGCCAAGAGGAGCCAGGAGCAGGCAGGGAAGGTGGCAAGGCCACAGTGTGGGCTGTTCTGTCTGACCCGAAGATAGACAACAGCCGTCTGGATGCTGGCAGAGCCATCCTGCGGGTGCCAGGCAGTGAGGGGGTGGGGGAGTCGGGGTCACGGGCTAGGAGGAGGCCAGCGGACGGCGGGGTGAGTCCTGTCCCGTAGCCCCCCCCAACCGGCACAGGGCGACCCTTTCCCTCCCCCGCGGCCCTCCCCACCTGCCTAGCCCACAGGCCACACCCCCACCTCTCCGAGGGGGCCAGCGGGGCTCCCACAACCGCACTCCTCAGTCCTCCATGGAACTCGGCCACTGGACACTACCGATCACCCCCTTTCCCCTTCAAAGGTTTAACTTCTCGTTTTGAAACAGTCTTAGGTCATCAAGCCGCTCTAAGGGTACGCGGCAGCCTGGGCGGCTTACAAACACGTTTCTGGTCTGCAGGCCCGAAGCCGGGCGTGGCCGTCCCCGACTGCTCCGGCGGCAGTGCTCGTCCCCGTGCCCTCGCGCAGACAGCGGGCGGCGGCGCTGCTGGGGTGCCAGTCCCTGGGGTTCCACCTCAACGCCTGGTCCCCCCAAAGGCCCCGCCCCCCGCGCCGTCAACACGCCCCGCACGGGGGACACGCCGGGCCTGGCACGGGACAGCTTCGCACGAACAGGACAAGGGGGCGGTGTTACTGCCCTGCAGGACACAGGCGGAGGTCCGCTCCGGGCGCCAAGCTCGAGCCCGGCAGGAGCGTGCGGCCACGGCCACGGCAGCACCCCCACCACAGCCGGGCCCCTCCCTGGGGTGAGGATGGGCCTCATGGGGAGCTGCTTCGGGCACCCGGCGACGCCCCTGGCCTCTCCCCCTGAGGACCTGCCCCCCTTCCGCGCCTCCTCGCCAGGACCCTGTCCCGGGTGCTCCCCACGTCAGACCGGTCGCAGTGGGGGTGGCAGGAAACCCACACTTTTGCTCCTTCCCACCTTCCCTGTCTTCCAAGTTTCACAATGTGTTTTTACCCCATGGTGCCTTCTGCTTTTTTGGTGGAAAGTCTTGATTTTAATGTTGAACTCATATATATTTTCTTCCCTGATTTCTCCTCTTTGTACCATTTAAGAACTCTTCCCTACTTCTAAGTCAAAACCCCTCTCTGAAATCGCCTTGCCACAGTTTTATAGCTTTGCCTCCTCTTGAAGTCGTTTCTGTATCCGGCCCTTCATTGACTATGAAATTTCATTTTCCTCACACAGATCACTGGGCCTCTCACGACGATCTGCACACAGCACCCTTCTGTCCACGACAGACCCGTGTCTGAGCGAGCCACCAGCTCTGTGGGTCAGTATGAACCTGACCAGCACCCCATCGTCTCCCCACGACAGCTGCGTACAACGTGCGTTTTCCAAAGTCCCACTTGGCGTCCTCCTCACGTGTGTCTTGGCTGCTCCTGGCCCTCACTCTTCCCTGCAGACTCTGCCGTCTACCCCAGGAGGATCAAACACGCATTCCACCCAAACCATGACGTACCCACTCATCTAGGTCTTCGTTAAAGGCTGTGTACACCTTTTGTCAGACTTATTCCCAGGCTTCACACACACTATTGTAAATGGTAAATTTATGCTTTTAAAAAACAAAACCATGGTGCGCCTGGGTGTCTCAGGAGGTGAAAGCCTCTGCTTTCAGCTCAGATCATGATCTCAGGGTCCTGGGATGGAGCCCCACGTCGGGCTCTCTGCTCGGCGGAGAGCCTGCTTCCTCCTCTCTCTGCCTGCCTCTCTGCCTGCTTGTGATCTCTGTCTGTCAAATAAATAAATAAAATCTAAAAGAACCAAACATGACCTATAACGTATACAGAGAAATGCACAGAACATAGAAATAAGTTTAATGAGCAATTATGATCCAGCACTGGTGTGGCCGACACTCAGAAATAAAACGAGGCAGTGTCAGAGGCAGGCGCACCTCTGTTCGCCCCGAAGACACCACTGTCCTGACCCTGAAGACAGTGGCTTCCTCGCCTTTAAAGTTCTATCACCTTTGAAGATCACCTAAACTAATTAATGTAAGTGTGTCTACTTCTTAATCATATATTCACCCAATAAAACTAATTTTTGTGTGTGTTTTGTTTCTTTCACTTGCCACTGACACTCGCCACTGCTGTCTGCGGCTCACGCCGCCGGCCCCAGCGCTGCCCGGGTTAAACCCCTGACATGGCCTTTTGCTTCAGTTCCTCTTAGTCTGCGCGCGCGTGACCTCTGCACCCAAGTGGGCTCAGACTCATGACCCCAAGATCAAGAGTTTCATGCTCCAGCGACAGAGCCAGCCGGGCACCTGGGTCACACGTTTCTGATCAATTCTGCTGACGGTTTTTTGCCATCGGGAACCATCTCTCACAACCCTGCTGTGCACACCCTCACCCATGAACAGAGGATGCAGAAGCCTGCAGTGGCGGGACGCTGGGTCCCAGGAGGGCGCCTGACTGTCCAGAGGACCCCGACTTGCTCTCCCTGGAGCTGTTCACAGCATCATTCCTGTCCCTCACCCCAGTCTGCCTCACAGTGTTCGATATTTGCACTTGCTGACTTTATAAATTCTTTGACCAGTGCTGGTGGGTAGAAACAGTCTATTTTGTATAATATTTTTAAAGATTTTTTAAAAAATTATTTATTGGGAAAAGAAAGAGACAGAGAGAGAGCACACAAGCAGGGGGAGCAGCAGAGGGCAGAGGGAGAAGCAGGCTTCCCGCTGTGCAGGGAGCCCGACGCGGGGCTCGATCCTGCACGGGATCATGACCTGAGCCGAAGGCAAACACTGGACAACTGAGCCACCCAGGCGCCCCAAGATTTTATTTTAGTTTTTAAGTACTCTCTACACTCAATGCAGGGCTCGAACTCACAGCCTCGAGATGAGAAGCCACACGCTCCACCGCTGGAGCCAGCCAGGTGCCCTGCCTCACAGGTTTTTAAACACAGATAATTCCAATGTTGGCATTTTTATGGGCCTCTCTCTGCCGGGTCTCACTCCTGGTGCCCCGTTTCCTTATGTGTTTATTCTCGGGTCCAACTCGTCCGAGGTCCCGCTCCGTGCCCGCGACAGGGCCGCTAAGCACTGGAAGAAACCCAACAAGAGGGAGGGTGGGCACCATGGCGAGAAGAGAAGCTTGGCAGGGTCCACCCTGGCCCTCACCAAACTGCCCCTGGAACGCGGCAGAATGCTCAGAACCCTTGCAGGCCCCACCTCACCCTCTTGCCTCCTCTCTGTGGACGTCCCGTGCGTGGCCTCACAGAGAACTCTGAGGGTGCAGCTCCCCCGAGACCCTCCACGCGTACACGCTTCGCCCCTACCCAACCCACTCCCTTTGCCACGCTCCCACCCTTTCACACCGCAGGAGACCGACTGATGCCCCTGCCACAGGCCTGCAGGGCCCCCAAACCCCTTCCGGGAACCCCTGCTTCTCGGGCTGTCACCGCCTGAGCCTCGGCCCCCAACCACGACCCGTGGGCACCTGGCCCGGGGAGAAGCGGCCCACGGTGTGCAGACGAGCCACTCCCTCTGCACCTCGCCCCGCCCGCAGTCAGACTGGGCTGTTCTCAGGGGAGGCTTTGGGGACTCCGTGGCTGCCTGCAACCACCATCCGCCACATGCCAGTCGTCCCATGGAAGGAGAACAGGGTGTCCTGGGACAAGACAGCATGAGGGAGCAAGGCTAGCAGAGAGGCAGAGAACGTCGCAGAGTGCGAGGCCAGGAAGCAGGCCTGTCGGCAGTGCTGTCCAGGTGTGGGCATCCCTGGGGCCCCTGAGGTCACATGCGGCTTCTGACCATAAGCCACGGTGCAAGGCAAGTGCCTGCAGAATGCAGGTTAGGAGTCCCCTTCTCATCTCCAGGGCTGCCCCCGCCAGGACCATCCTCCACGACCATCGCCTTGCTGCTCACGTGGCAATCTGCTCCCCAACGGTCACCACACCGGGTGGAACCACGCCCACCCTGCCTCCCCACCCAGACGCAAACGCTCGGGGCGGCCCTCTTCCCTGCCGTGGGGTGTGTCCTGACCTAGCACCAAGCCCCTAACCTCTGCCCCCACGGCCTTCACCTACCTGGATCACCCGGCTGTCGGCCAGCTGGCCATTCTCTCCCCGAGGATGGAGCTGGTTCGAAACCTGTGAAACGCTCGCCAGCTCGAGCCGTCGCGGGAATGGCACAGGCTCCCAGCAATCTGAGCTCCCACTCTCAGCCTCCCGGTCGGGCCCGGCTCTCCTCACGGCCCGGCCAGCCCCTTGCACCTCCACCCACAGAGCCCCTTCCACAGGGACCTCCTCCTCCTAGCTGGCAAACACCGGGATGCCGGCGGACGACACCCAGTACTCACTGATGCACAAGGGCCACAGAACATGAAAACAGGAAAGGGACCTGTGGCAGCTTCGAAGACAGGCTGGCTGACCAAGGACTTTCTGCCTGGAGCAGAGAAGGAAGGGCAGGACAGAGGGGGACCCCAAGAAGGTGCCTGGAGGCCACGGCAGGACCTGTGGGTCTTGCTCGAGTATAGAGAGAAGGCACAGGAGTGGCTCTGGACAAGGCTGCTCTGGGCAGGACTGACGTGATCTCACTTAAGCTGAGCTACAGGGAACAAGGATGGAGACTTCTGGAAGGCCATGCGAGCATCTGCCCCAAGGTCAGGCTGGGTGTTCCCCGGGGGCTAACACCCAGCAAGACGAGACAGAAGAGGGGCCTGAGAAGCCGGGAGAGGAGCAGGCCCACAGGGGACAGGGCACAACCCCCAGGTGGGCAAGATGCTGCTGGACGTGGGAACAGAGGGTTGGCCGTGTGCTCAGCACCGGCGCCCTCCGCGTGAACAAGGCATGGTCTTGCCCCACTGGCAGCTGCCCTAATGGGGGGGATCCCTGCATCCCGCCTCCTTGCACAGCTCTGCTGCCCCTCTATCCTGGCTCCTGGAGCTGGATTCGACCAGAACCAAGTCTAGACACTCCCAAAGGAAGGGCTGTTCCAGCACAGAAGCGGAAAAAGCACTGAGCTGAACATTCTAAGCCCTAAAGAAGCACTTTCAAGTGAATTTAACAGCGATAATTCTTTCTAAACAGAGAACAGCATCTGTTCCCTTTCTGGCGCACTCCTATGTGTGCGTGGGTAGAATCACCGGTTTTTCAGAAGAATGTTCTGGTCACCCCTGGGGTACAGCATTGAACCAAGACCCTTGGGGCACCGGGGGTGGAGAACTCACACAGGACGTGGATCCCTGCACAGAGCAGGGAGGAGACACAGCAGAGCTGGCCTGGGCCTGTGGTCACCTCCCCCACCCAGACCCTCACCGAGCACGCTGGGGACAGGAACTTTGTGCAGACTGGAGAAAATGCACCTCACCACTGGGGTTCGTGCTATCTGCGCGCAGCACTTGGACACAGGGGCTGCACGGTGCAAGGACGCTCAGTCACCGGGCATGTGACAAGAGACCGGTCCAACTGCCCCTGGGGGGCTCTGCTGCCAGGAGAGGCTGGGACGCCGCTGTGACTCAGTGGCAGCAGTACCCAAGGTGAATCGGTGAAAAGCTGCTGCTTGGTGACAGAGGCACAAGGACACGAGATCTGGGCTAAGACGCTGGTGCAGACACCTGAGGGTGGCAGGCTGGCCCGCAGCCCACTCACTGTGCTGGGTGGCCTGCACCAAAGTCAATGTGAAGGACCCTTCCCACCTTCGTCAGTGCTTGGACAGGTTCACTTGCAGACAACGATGTGTTCAGGTATTTCCTGGAAGAACTTCATGAGTGTCAAATATGTGCCAGGCAATTTACCAGCTGTAAGGGACACAAGAGTGACCAAGCACATTCTCTGCCCTCCAGAGAGGAGGAACAACAAGGGTGTAAGAACAAGGGTGTAAGGGTTGTAAGAACAACAAGGGTGCCAGACCACTGACTGGGGAAAGGACAGATTTGCAGCTGCACATCCACATGTGAAAGAAGAACGCTGGACCCCTACCTCACACCACATACAAGAGTGAACTCAATATACATCAAAGGCCTAAATATAAGAGCTGACCCTATGAAACTGAGAAGAAAACACAGGGGTGTATCTTCATGACCCTGGACCTGGTCCTGGATTCTTACACTTCACACTAAAAGCGAGCACCAAAAGAAAAACAGGTTAAGTTGGACTTGATCAAAATTAAAACATTTTGTGGCTCCTGGGTGGTGGCTCAGTTGATTAAGCGTCTGCCTTCGGCTTGGGTCATGACCCTGAGGTTGAGTCCCGCATGGGGGTGGGGGGTCCCTGCTCAGCAGGGCGTCTGCTTCTCCCCCCACTCTGCCTCCATGGTCTGTCTCTCAAATAAATAACTACAATCTTAAAAAAAATTTAAAAACTTTGTGCTACAAACGAAACCATCAAGAAAGTGGAAAGACAACCACAGGATGAGAGAATACACTTGCAGATCGTGGCTCCGGTCAAGGACTTGTATCCAAAATATATAAAGAACTCTTGCAAGACAAACGGCCAACGAAAAAATGGGCCAAGAATCTGGATGGGCCTTTCTTCGAAGAAGATAAACGAGGAGCCGACAAGCACATACAAAGGTGCTCAAGCCCCTCTGCCATCAGGGAAATGCAAATCAAAGTACGAGACTCCACACCGACCAGGACGGCTCCGCCAGTTTTGTAAAACCCCAGCAGGCACCGGAGAGGACGCGGCAGACTACAGCCTTCCTACTCTGCTGGGGAGAAGCTGCTCTTGGGAATGGTCTGGCAGCGCCTCAGAAATTCCCAGTGTTTCTCTGACCCAAGAGAAACAGAATCACGTCCACAGAGAAAGCACGAGTCATGACACACAGAGACATGAACGGATACAACACGCGGAACGGGTATGCGGTGCGATGAGCCTGAAACACGCCACGGCGCACATGAACCTTCTGGGGAGAAGCCAATGATAAAAGACCACCTGTCGTCTGATTCCATTTATGTCAAGTCAGGACCAGAAAAATCCAGAGATGGTAGATGAGCGGACACCAGGCTGGGGGAGGGGGTGGGGGCAGCGGATGAAACGGGGTTCCTTTATGGGGTGACAGTGTCCCAGATGCAGACAGAGCTGAGAGCGGCACAACCTTGTGAATGTACTAAAACACTGACTGGGGGCGCCTGGGGGGCTCAGTGGGTTAAGCCTCTGCCTTCCGCTCAGGTCATGATCCCAGGGTCCTGGGATCGAGCCCCGCATCGGGCTCTCTGCTCAGCGGGGAACCTGCTTCCTCCTCTCCCTCTGCCTGCCTCTCTGCCTGCTTGTGATCTCGACCTCTCTGTGTTAAATAAATAAATGAAATCTTTAAAAACAAACAAATAAATAATAAAACACTGACTGTCCACTGTTAAAGGGCAAATTTTATGTGAATTATATCTCATTTTAAAAAGGGCTGCCACTTCCAGGGAGTCCAGCAGGTCAGCATAGGGGCTGCAAAGTGGGGTGCTCCCCAAGGAAGGCAGAGGGGAGACAGGGGCTGGGTGTGGAGGGACGGAGACTTCCTGCAGGGTGGCTGGAATCGAGGACAGAGCACGTGCCGCCCGGACAAGCACAGAGGCAGGGATGACCTTGGGCTCCAGTGTGAGGCGGCCACGGCCCGAGTGGGTACCAAGACCCCACAAATGCTCAGCCCCGGGTCGTCCCCGCTGGCTCCTTGCACGCCTGGCTCCCTGGGACCCCCTCCAGGCCCTCCTCGGCACCCGCCCCCACACCACGCCCACCTGCCCGCCTCAGCGACGCCTGCTGCGCCCGCTACACGCCGCAGGGGCCTCACCGCCCTCAGACTCAGGCTGTCCTGAGCCCCCACCCCTCGTCCGACTTCTGTGCGGCCGCTGTCTTGTCACTCTCCTGCTTCCCACAGCCAGCCCGGGTGGCCACGAAGACGCCGAGTCCCGAGGCCCGGCAGGCCCCGAACCCACGCTCGCCGCTGGAAGAGCTGTCAGCACAGGCGGCGGCGAAGGCGGGCTGGAGGGCGCCCGAGCCTCCCAGAGAGGAGCCGCGCCGCCCGCCGTGCCCGCCCGTCCTCTCGCGCGCGGGGGCCGCAGGCTGCTGAGCCGAGCCCTGCCCGGACGCCCCGCCTGAAGGACGAGCTCCTCGGCTCTCCCTGCCCAGGGGCTCCGCTCCTGGCCCGCGGCTCGGGCATCGCTCACCGAGGGAACGAGGCGCGGGCGCGGGGCCCAGGCGGAGCCCTGAGCGGCCGCGGGACGGAGAAGGCCGCAAGCGCCCGCCCTGCCACAGCCGCTGGGCACAGCGAGCCCTTCTGCTTCGGGAGACGCGGCCCTCACAGCCGCTCGAGCGCACCAGACGGGACAGCACCGGCTCCGCCACCCGCCGCCCCCGTGCTCGGCCGGCAGTGCCCGGGCACACACGCCGGGACCCACCTGCTGTCCCATCAGACTTCCAGACCCGCCTGGCCTGCGTCTGCTCGGCCACCTGCGTCCCGCGGGCACAGGGAGGGGCACACCTGCCCTCCCTCCCACGATCTGCCCCTCGAGGCCTCGGTCGGAGGGATGCCCAGGTCACCTGCCTCGAGACCCAGAGCGCCAGGACCCGCACGTGCGCGTCCCGAGCCTGCCCGGTGGCGTGGGCCCCAGCAGCTCCTCTCCCGCCGGGACAGCCACCCGAGGGTGAGGCCCCAGGCGGACATAACGCCGTGCGGAGACAGGTGTGAGACCCTGGGGGGCTCGGCAGCCATGACCGTGGCAGCCGTGGGCCCTCCGCCAGAGCAACAGCAGAGCCTGATACCGCCCACTCTTTGGTGCACGATGAGACCCCAAAGGGAAGAGAGAAGCGACGGGGCGGATGAGATGCAACCGTGATGCCCCTTCCCGTGCCGGTAGGACCGGAACTCAGCACTGAGGACGTCGGGAGCATCAGCGCTTGAGAAGGGGCAGGAGGAAACGGGAACAGGAGACAGAAGCAAGACAGCAGCAAGAACACGGTCCTGGGAGCACAGCCAGCAGAGCCCCCAATCTTCACAGGCGAACGAGGGGCCGCCCCAGGAGCTACACACACCACGGCCCGTGATCCCCACAACGGGCCTGTGGTCTTGGTACACTACCAGTCAGCGCCCAACAGGACATCTCCTCGGGGGAGGGGCAGACCGACCACCGCACATACGGAAGGGCCAAGGCGTGTGACGAGGGCGGGAGGGGGCGTGCAAAGGCCCGGAAGCCCCGGGGAAGCCACGGCAGAAGTGTGCTCACTGTGCGCACAGACGCATGGACAGGGCACACTCACAGCCAGGTCACCTGGCTCCGCAGAGAACTGTGCAGTTAGAGACCCACTAATTCCAACCTTCAAACATCTAGACAAGCTTCAAGACCTCAGTCAGGAAAGGGTGTATCAAGTCAGACAGAAAAGACACAGAAGCACAGAGCAAATCAGTGAGACAGACTATGATGGAGTTTAAAATGTTTGTTCCTCAAAAACCAACCAAACATGAAAAAGTGTGAGCACAAACTGAGACAAAATCATCCACGTGTGTAGCCCGAACACAACGGCTGCCCAGAATACAAAGGGAAGTCCACAAATCAGAAGGGTTAAGACAAATGATTCAGGGGTGCCTGGGGGGCTCAGTCGGTGAAGCGTCTGTCTTCAGCCCGGGTTATGATGCCGGGGTCCTGGGATGGAGCCCTGCGTTGGGCTCCCAGCTCAGCAGGAAGTCTGCCTCT
The DNA here is from genome assembly GCA_003697995.1 of Taxidea taxus jeffersonii. Taxonomy (NCBI): domain Eukaryota; kingdom Metazoa; phylum Chordata; class Mammalia; order Carnivora; family Mustelidae; genus Taxidea; species Taxidea taxus. Next base: position 43,372 of record ML109787.1, on the reverse strand, counting down.
CCCTCTGCCCTCTCTCTGCTGGTCCCCCTGCTTGTGTTTTCTCTCTCTCAAATAAATAAATTAAATCTTAAAAAAAAAAAAAAAAAAAAGACAAATGATTCATAGAAAGAAAGGATGAGAGATTACTCCCAGAGGAAAAAAAGTGAGGAGACAAGAACACACACAGATCCCCATTCTCCCCAGGTGCCAGGTACAGACGCTAGAGTCGCTGACCAGCCAACATGAAAACTGTAGGGGAGTGGGCTCGCGCGCTGGGGCAGAGAGGACCTGGCATCTCCCTGCCAGAGCCCGCAGCCGCCGCGGGCCTCTAGAGCCCTGTGTGTAAGAAGACAACCTGGGCCCCAGGGGCACAGGTGCTGGGGGAGGCGGGGCTGGCTGCCCTGTGTCCTGCCAGGTACTGACTGTGGCCCAGGAGGTGCGTGAGCCGAGGAAGTCAGCTGTGAGGAGAGCGGGCCAGGAGGCCACCGGCCCATGAGGTCTCAGTTACGTCGGGCTGTGGCCAAGCCAGGAATGTGTGCAGAGGTCAGCGGGGTCAACAGAAAGGCAGAAGCAGCCCCACAACTTGTGCAATGCAGGACACACACTGCAGACTAGGGTGAAGGTGCCAGACAACAGGATGGCATCTGGAGAGCGAAAATCAGAGCCACACCACATTGCCACGTTTCTGCTCCTGCAAGTTTTCTGTAAATACGGAATTATTTCCAAATAAAGTACAACTGTGAAAAAATATAAATGATGAACTATGGTAACAGGCCTCGCCACAGACCGATGCCCAGAGTGGGCCCGCGGACTTGGGTCGAGCCACGGCCTGCAGGGCATCCGAGGCTCCGCACGAGGAGGCCTTCCTCTGGGGTGCGTCTGTGGCAGGAAGTGGGGGCTTCCACGGGAGGACGTCCGATTCAGGAGCAAGCACAGGGCATGGCTGAGAGCTGCCGGTCCTGCTGGGAGCAGGTGGGACGGCGACACACCCCCACCACACCGCTGGTCAACGAGCCACCATCACGTCCCCGAAAGGCAGGCCACCAGCCCGCAACTCTCCTCACCTCGTGCTCGACCCCGCGACCCGGGGCTCCTGCACTCCAGCGTCACGGCTCTCACATTCATAATCCCTTGTCTGGGACATCGCAGGCTTCTCCTGGGGACGCAGGTGGACAGAAGTCAGCAGCTCATCGGAGCTCCCCGCCAGCGTCAGTCAGGAAGGCACCACCCTGCGAGAGAGCAGACACCTCTAAGCACAGACGTTCCCGAAGCATCTCAGCACAGGCCGGCGCACCGCTGAGCACGAGGCACAGCCCGGCCCGAGGAGAGCCCCTCACCAGGGGGCCCGCCGCTCGGACGGGGACGGGGACAGCACCAGCTGCCCGGCGGGGCCGCACACGGACAAGTCCGCAGGCAGCCGAGCCCCGCGCAGGCTCCCCTGACCTGTGACGAGGGGCGACTTCGCAGGCGCCGCGTTGTGCTGACGGACCCGCGCGAAGCGGCCCCTGAGCCGGGCCTCGGCTCGCCACGGAAGTGCGCTCCAGACGGACGCGAGGCTCCCAGGAAAGTGCGGAAGCAAATGCCTGGAGTCCTGCCGGGGGTTCCGGAACCTCCATCAGACATCAGAAACCCCTGACCACAGAGAGCAGTTAATACATGGACCGCAGCACAGCTCAGAGCCCCCGTTTGCCAAGACCCGGTCGAGCAAACGGCAAGTGTGCCGGGACGTGTGCCGGGGCGCGCACACTTCTCTCATCCGACCAGGGTGACGCAGGACTAACCCAGGACGCCTACAACATTCCTGGACGACGGCAGAGAATCCGGCAGAAAAACGGAGCCGGGAACCGAGCACACACTTTGGAACCGTGTCTCCCTGGTTATCACGCGGACGCAAGCCGGCCCTACCGCCGTCTGGAGGCCGATCTGCGACTCACGGCGGGAGCTGCACTTCCGCCCGCCGCGTGGGTCGTGGGAAAGGCCCACCAGGCCGGCAAGCGCCGGAGGCTCCTCAGGGCCTCGGGACATGGGCCCACCAGCTCAGGACCATGGCGGGCGGGACCGGCCAAGCCTGCACATCCCGCGGCCCCCACGGAGGGCTTCCCCTGCCCGCGGCCAGGGCCGGCAGAGACCCGCACGAGCGTCCCCGAGCCCCGGTCACAGGAGCCCACACAGGAAACTGCCCGTGTTCATCCTGGCAGGACGGACCCTCCAAGCTCGCGCAGGTGCCTCTCCGGGAGGCGACTGCCCGAGGCCCAACAATCAGATGCACATCAGTTCCCAACCAGGCAGCGGGGCCTCCTCCGCACGGCTCGGTCGCCTCCAGGCCGGGTACCGACGGGCGGGCCCAGGGGACACGGCCATGTGGGGTCCAGCTTGCGACCGTTCATGCCAGTGTCAGTTTATGAAAGCTCAGGAGCTTCATGCCCAGGCTCTCACGTTTTTGTTTTTGTTTTTTAAGATTTTATTTATTTGTCAGAGAGAGAGAGACAGAGACCGCACAAGCGGGGGAGCAGCAGGCGGAGGGGGAAGCAGGCTCCCTGCTGAGAAAGGAGGCCCACACGGAACTCGATCCTAGGACCCTGAGATCATGACCTGAGCCGAAGGCAGACGCCCAACGACTGAGCCCCCCAGGCGCCCGCTCACACTTTTCTGTACACACGCATCACTTCGGGAGAAAGCCCGCAGACATAAGGAGCAGAGAAGTTGCTGGGGACACCGTCCCCACCCCAGCTGGTACCAGGACAGGACCCTCCCCAGCAGAGGCTGACCCACAGATCCCAACTATGCTAGTCAAGGGGAAATAAAACAAATTCAAAGCACCAGGTGGGGCACAACTGGCCATGGGCCCAAGAGGGGAGATTACGAACCAGTCACACACTTTCTCCAAGGCCAGAGAGATGTGACACCAGAGGTCAACCTGACCGTGCTTGGCTCATGAGCTGGAGATGACCCGCCTGGAGGGGATGCTCTCAGCTTTCTCCCTTCTGTCACTCGAATATCCATGCAGCTTTTATTTAAATACTTAAAACTATTGGGAATGCCATAAAAGAAAAAAAAACAGAAAACCGAAGAAAAAAAGAAACTTAAGCATTTCTAAGTCCCTGTCTCTCTGGGTGAAAACAGGTGACCTTCTCATATGGCTTCAACATTTAGGAAAAATACCGAGCAGTGTAAATGAAATTCTGACAAACTAAGAATTATATCCCCTAACCTGAAAGCAACTCAAATGAACCCCCTCCACCTGCGCCACCCTTCAGTCCTCGTCCTTCCCTTCAAGGCTGGTCCAGAGCAGAAGGCACGGCGGTTGGCAAAAAGAACCTCCAGGGCACGTGACTGGTTCTCTTTGCTCCCGAGTCCCCCCGGTGTCATTCCCTCCAGAAAGCCTCCTCCGATCTGGTCTCGGGCTCCAAATGCCCCAGACACCGCTACGTCCTCCCAACTTAGCTCTTCTTTTCCGAGATCGTCTTAATGACTCCAGCTCCCCCGCATGTCCTTACGAAGTTCTTCTTGTATCACCTCTGCCTGCTTTCGCTAGCAGGATAGTACGAGCTGGCCAAAATGAGTCCCCTCCGTTTTCTGGGCGTTCGTGCGGACTGGCTGTCATCGGTTCCTCAAATGTTTGGCAGAATATGCCCGCAGGGCCGTCTGCACTTATCGTTTTCTTTGTGGGAAGGATTGTAACTAGATTCTGATGTGTTTGGTAAAGAGAGCGGACCAGGTCTTAAGCTTCCTCCTGAGTCACCTGCGGTGCTTCTGTCTTTCAAGGCTTTTGGCATCTCATTCCAGTCGTCAGGGTTACGGGCCCACAGCGGACGCGCCATTCTTCCAGGACCCTTCTGGGGTTGGTGTAATTCGCAGTGATGCCTGCTCTTCCATTCCTGATGCTGGTGATTTATGTTCTTTTCACTCTTCCACCTTATCTGGCCGGCCAGAAGTTTGTCGATTTTATCGATCTTGTAAAAAAAAAAAAAAAAAAAGACAGTATTTGGCTACATTGGTTTTGTGTCTCTTCTGCTTTAGTTTCCACTTTGATCTGAATTATTTCCTTTCTTTGCAGTCTTTTGGATTTCGATTTGTTTCCTTTTTTTGTTTGTTTGTTTAAGGTAGAAGTTGAGTGTTTGGGACTTTTTTTTTTTATTATGATCTGCTTAAATTTATAGGAAAAAAATCAGTAATAAAGAGTACTGGTACATTTCCAGTTGTGATAGTCATAATTAAAGATCTACTGATGCTTTTTGTTTGGGACTTTTTTAAACCCTCAGTCTAAGGCATTTACCACCATGAAGACGGCCTTAGAGCACAGCTTCCCCGGCGTCCCACAGATTCTGACTGTTTTTCACCCAATGCAAAAGCTTTCCAATTTCCCTTTGCATTTCTCCTCTCACTCGTGGATTACAAGGAAGTATATGATTTACTCTGCCAGTATGTTTGTTGGTTTCTAACGTAATTCCACTTTTGTCAGAAAAAATTATGATGCAGACAGACGACGTATCTTGGTAAACATTTCCAAGGCGCTGGGAAGGCTGCTGCGTGGATTGCTCTGTGAACAGCAACCGGGTCAGGGGCTGGCCATGACAGGACTAATTTTCTGTTTACCTAGTTTTCCAGTTACTAAGAAAAGGGCACCAGGAGCAGCAACTGTAATCGCAAATTTGCCTATTTCTCTTTGCTGTTCTGTCCCATGTGTTTTGTAGCTCCGCTATTAGGTGTAGAAAATCTATGTTGTCTTCTTGGCGAAATAACCTATTCATCATTATGAAATCTCTTCACCTGATATATTGTTTTCTTTGCTCTGAAATCGGTATATTTGATGTTATTACAGCAATTCCCCTTTTCTCCCCATTAGTGTTAGAATGGTACCTCTTCTGCCTTCCTCTTTTAACCTATTTGTATCTTTACATTTAAAGTGGGGTTTTTGTAGCCAGCATATATTTAGGTACTGCTTTTTCATCCACTAATTTCTTTTTTTTTTTTTTTTAGATTTTTATTTATTTACTTGACACAGACAGAGATCACAAGCAGGCAGAGAGAGGGGAGGAAGCAGGATCCCCGCTGAGCAGAGAGCCCGATTCGGGGCTCGATCCCAGGACCCTGGGACCATGACCTGAGCCAAAGGCAGAGGCTTTAACCCACTGAGCCCCCCAGGCGCCCCTCATCCACTAATTTCTGCCTTTTATAAAGACTTACTTGAGAGAGAGCGTGGGTGTGCACACGAGTGTGGGGAGGAGCAGAGGGAGAGAACCTCAAGCAGACTCCCCGCTGAATGCAGATCTCCATCTTAGGACCCTGAGATCATTAGCTGAACTGAAATCAAGACCCAGACTAACCGACTGAGCCTCCCAGTCACTCCAATTTCTGCCTTTCATTGGGAGCTTACACCATCCAGATTTGTGATCGTTGACATGACTGGGTTGGAATCTACCATTTTGCTACTTCTTAAAATTTGTCTCATCTGTTCCTTGTTCCCCCTTCCCTCTTTTTTGATTACTTTGGGATTAAGTATTTTTTTCTATTTATTTATTTATTTATTTTTTGGTCAGAGAGAAGGAGAGAGAGAGAGCGAGCACACAAGCAGGCAGAGGGGCAAGCAAAGGCGGAGAGAGAAGCAGGCTCCCTGCCGAGCAAAGAGCCCGATGGGGGACTCGATCCCAGGACCCTGGGATCATGACCTGAGCTGAAGGCAGCGGCTTAACCCACTGAGCCACCCAGGCGTCCCTGGGATTAAGTATTTTATGTGATTCAATTTTATCTTGACTGTTAATTTATCAGCTGTAGGTAATTTATTGTTTTGTTCTATTAATAGATGCTTTTGGGTTTACAGTGTTCAAATTTAATTTATCATAATCTACCTTCAAGGGAAATCACGCCACTTCACAAGTACGTGAGTTTGCCATTTCTCCTGTCCCGGACCTCCAGCCACTCTTGTCACAGATCTCACTCTATATATGTTACAACTGCCCCCCTACTCTCATTGTTTTTATTTAAATAATTATCTTTTAAAGAGATTTAAGTAATAAGATAGTATAAACATATCTATATTTAGCCATGTGACTGCCATCTCTATGGGTCTTCATTCTTTTGGGTAGATCATAATTTCCACACGGTTTCATTTCTCTGCGGTCTGAAGCCTCTGCTGCAGTTACTGTAACACTGCTTGCAGTGAAGGTCTGCTGGTGATGAATTCTTTCAGCTTTTGTACATCTGAAATAGCTTCATTTCACAATGTATACATTGGCACAGGGTTCTAGGCTGGCTGCTCCTGGTCTCCTCAACCACACTTAGCAAAGAGAGACTGCCACTGCTTGCAAAGCTGCTCCTCTGTATGTAACAGGTCTTGTTTTCTAGCTGCTTTTAAGACTTTTCTCTTCATCACTGGTTTTGAGCAATTTGATTATGATGCACCTTGTATAGCTGTATTTGTGCTTCTTGTGTTTAGGGTTTGTTATGATCATTTAGGCTTTATAGTTTTCACCAAACTGGGAAGCATTTTAGCCACCATTTATTCAGATAGTTTTTCTGCACCCTTCCCTTCCTACTGGAAACTAAAGTTGCACAAATATTAGTTTCTGCCAAGTGTCCCACAGTTCAATCCTGCCCTTCTCTTTATTTAAGAGTGCATTTCCTCTCCTTTAGTTTGGATAGTTCTTACTGCTTTGTCTTCAAGTTCAGTAAGCTTTTCTTCTGCAGTGTCTAATCTGCATTAATACCATCCCATAAGTTGCATTCAGACATTTTAGTTTCTTTTTTTTCTTTTTTTAAGATTTTATTTATTTGTTGGTGGGGGGAAGAGAATGCAAGCACACAAGCAGGGGGAGCAGCAGGGCAGAGGGAGAGGCAGGCTCCCTGCTGAGCAAGGAGCCTGATTCAGGACTCGATCCCAGGACCCTAGGATCATGAAGCAAGCTGAAGGCAGATGCTTAACTGACTGAGCCACCCAGGTGTCAACATCCTCAGACCTTTTAGTTGCAACTCTGTAAGTTTAATTTGGATCTTTTTGCAGTTCACTGTCTTTATCATGTCCCTACTCAACATGTCCAGTGTTTCCTTTAGCTTCTTGAACACATGGAATATAATTATAATAACTTCTGAATTCCTATTCTGGTGCTTTGCTTTGGGATATGGTTACTTGGAAACATAAATGTAAATCTTCAGTTCTTGCTTCTAACACTGGTTATGAGCACCAGAGCAGTACTTACTCAATGGCTAATTACTCTCCACTGAGTAGTCTACCCCGTGCCCTGTGAATTATGAAGAGTTCTGAGCACCATCCCTCTAACCCTTCTCTGGGATTCTCTCTATCTCATGACAGCTTCCTCATACCCACGTGCTCCCTGGCACTCTGCAGGAAACTAATGGCACTGTCCCACAAGCCTCTAAATTCTCTGCTTGTGGCATTCTTTTCTGCTGCTCTCCCCTGCAAATTCCATTGCCATGGCCACCCAAGACTCTAAGCTCCATCTCTTAAACTCAGAGCCTCTGCCAGACGCTGCATCTCTGCAACGCAACCTGGAAACTCCCTGCATGCATTGAGCTGGGAAATCGCTGGACTCACCCTGTTTGACTCTCACCTAACAGGAATCACCATACTTTGTTACCTCATACCCAAAAGTTAGAAAACCAGGGTTTCATAAAGATTGTCTAGCTTTTTATTAGTTCCTGGTGAGAGGGTAAATATGATCACTGTTACTCCATCTTGTGAACAGAGGGATGTCCAAGTACTTTTGTTTGGTGTTGCATAATTACACAGATAAAGCACGACAACTGTGAGATTTACTTTCCCTCTCTCACCAGAGAAGAAGCAACACGAGGGCAGAGATATTTGTTCTGTTAACCACTGCAACCTTGACACAGAATAATCACACATTTACTGAATAAACACACTCCTTAATCAGTTGGAATTTACCTCAGCATACTGTATATCTAAGGAATAAAAATGTTTGTTCTAGGCTACGCAACATAGGATTCCAAATACAGAATCGTCCAGAAAACACAAAACTATATTAATGGTACAAAGACTGTGGCTACCAGTGATTCAGGGGAGGGAGGAAAGTTGAATGGGGGCCCACAGGGGTTTTCTCGGGGGGGTGTGTGAAACTATTCAGTATGATACTACCATATCTGACACTATGCATTTGTCAAAGCCATGGAAATTTACAGCAAAAAGAGTGAACTTCAATGTGTGCAGTCTGTTCATTTGTTTTTAAAGATTGTATTTATTTATTTGGCAGAGATATAGAGAGAGATCACAAGCAGGCAGAGAGGCAGGCAGAGGGAGAGAGAGAAGCAAGCTCCCTGCTTAGCAGGGAGCCCGATGCGGGGCTCGATCACAGGACCCTGAGATCATGACCCAAGCCAAAGGCAGACATTTAACGAACTGAGCCACTCAGGCGCCCCAATGTATGCAAGTTTAAAAGAAAATAATTTAGGAGGTCAAGGGTTCTCAAGATGCAGCGCAGGGTAGGACAAAAAACCCAGCTGTATTGCAAAGGAGCAGGTGGAGGGAAAGATGCTGACCCGAGTAACTCTGTTTTTTTTTTAAGATTTCTTGATTACAGAGAGAGAGTGTGTACATGCATGCACGCACAGGTATGGGGAGGGGAAGAGAGGGAGATCTTCAAGCAGCTCCCCACGGAGTGCAGAGCCTGTCTTAGAAGTTGATTCCAGGACCCTGAGACCTGAGCTGAAACCAAGAGTCAGACGCTCAAATGACTGAGCCACCCAGGTGCCCCTGGGTGACTTTAAAGAATAAGTCAGCTATAAGGTTCATGGAAAAGGAACTGCATGCAGGCACTATCTCTAGATGATAAAGTCACTTCCCAGGAGTACCGGTCTCCAATCCTGATAACCACTACAGGTGTACATGGGAACTGAACAATTCAGCAAAAGCATGGGGAGGAGGCTGGGATGACCCATGCGGTGATGAGTCAGGGGAGCCAAGAGTCAGAACTCATGTTCAGTGTAAAACACAGAGATAGCTGCACTAGGAGACATATGCGTGTGCGCACAGGTCAGTGTGCACACGCAGACGGCCATGCCTGGAGAGAGGTGTGTGTGCGCACACAGGTACAGGGTCACACGCAGATTTCCTGGCTCTGCCAACTGAGAGGACCTAGAAGCAACACCAGCCCATGGCAAGGGTCATAGCCAGTGCCCAGCTCTTGACCCTAACAGCATTCTCCAGTAAAAGGAGACAAGATGAGTTTATAGCATCCCACGGAGGCAGTAAGTAACAGCTAAAACAAAAACAAAGCCCACAGTGACTGGGTCTGTCAAAGGGCTGACAGAGCTCCCAATGACCAAAGCTGCAGCCATGGGGTGGCCGGCGGCGGGGGGGGGGGGGGGGGGGGGGGG